>JAUUDZ010017719.1:0-11378 GCA_032361705.1 Panulirus versicolor | reverse complement strand
ATAACATCTATCCGTGCGCAATGAAGGAGAATTCTTGTAAGTTAGCTCCTGCGCTTGGTCGTCTATTCCAATTTGACTCAGAAATCGGAAGCTTCTTTCATCACGGACACATGTTATGGGACACCTCATTCCATAGATGGTTGTACCGTTCCCACACTTCTTAATGCTCTGACTTCTACAATTACTAATGTCTTTTAATCTCTTTTTTCTTTTTTAATTCCATATCCTTAAGCATCTTGAACCTTAGTCGTTTCTTAGATCACCAGAGTGGCTTTCACAGTGCAAGATCCACAAATGGTATCTTTTCTGTTTTACTAATGTTTGGTCATGACGTACTGTAGGGGATCTCATGTTGTGGCCATTCATGTTTCGGAAAGATTCCTTAATGGAACAGACATACTGCAGTTTAGTATAAAGCTCCGAAAACTCATTATTTTCCTTCTTATCTTTCTGAAAATCCTGTAGTCACACCAGTCGACACAATGAACCTTCGTAATATCAAGAAAACACCGAATTCACTTTAAAAACTTTATGGAGAATGTCTGTATATTAGTCTATTGCAATATTACTGGCTGAAAGTCTTGTGTTCATGCCGATTATTCTACTCGTCAGTGCATTTATTACTCCATTTCTACAAAGAACAGGTTTGTCCTTGAATGGCGTACTGCTACAACTCCCAGGGGCGGCAGGAAAGATTGTACAGCAGTCTGGCTCACCAGCTTTCCTTGACTTTAAAACTGTATCGACTTCTTCCTCTTCCATAGCTTGTATAATAAACTGATATTCAACTATTCTATTGTATATATCATTTCCAATATCGTTTTACTAGCTCTGTAAAGTTCTTTAGAAACAAAATTTCACTGACTTGATAGATCTGTTGAGATCAGAGCGAAGACTACACAATTGTTCATCAAAATCACATATATTTTAGGGGTGGCAGTGAGGTGTAAACACTGGGTGGCTGGCCAGTAGGTGGGTGGCGGTGGGCGGACGCTGGCAGGGAACCCATACGTACGTTGTGTGTGTGTGTGTGTGTATATATATATATATATATATATATATATATATATATATATACATATATATATAAGACGTGTACTGGACGCATGGAACAGATGATATCGGTATACCTCTGGGCGCCAAGGATTCGAAACCCGGCCTGTCACTTGGTGAGACAGGGATTCGAATCTTTCGAGTCCTTGGCGCCCAGAGGCATGGCAGGTCGTCGGTGGACTATGACCTGTTTGTTGAAGTTGAGTGTACATGGGTGCAAATATGAGAGGGAGGGAGGAGAGGAAACTGGAAGTGCTTGATGTACATGTTTGTGTGTATGTGTGTGTCGTCCTCAGGACCAGAGCGTACAACAATGGGAAGCGTCCGGCCCTGCGGCGTGTGTCACGCCCTAGCCTCCCAGGCCTGTAGTGGCTGCGGCGTCGTCCACTACTGCGGCAAGGAACACCAGCGTCAGCACTGGCCGAAGCACCGAGCCGAGTGCCGACCCTGGAAGCTGATCTCCACTCCAGAAGCAGGCAGGTACGCTGTTACTCGTTCTCGTTCTTTTGTCATGTTCTGCAGAGAGGAGTGTGATCGAGTGGTCTCCGTTTGCTGCCGGGCAGATTCCATACTAAGGTAGATAGATTTTAGGGTTTGCCTGCCAACAGAGAATTAGCCACTGTAACTCATGACCCCCTTGTTGATGCTATGGACTTTGCAGGTTCGCAGTGGCGTCACGGAAGCTGCCAGCGGGTCAGGTGTTCATGGAAGAGGCCCCCTTAGTGGTTGGTCCCAAGGCCAGCCCGGTGCTGGTATGTTTGGGGTGTCACGCTGCCATCACCCAGGACGACTTCCACCCCTGTCCTGAGTGCTGGTGGCCGCTGTGCTCCAGCCAGTGTGCCTCCAGCCCCCTCCACCTTCCCGAATGTTCCATCCTGGCCCAAGACACCACGCACACAGCTCCGCCTAAAGCCCAGGGCGACACCTCGCACTATGACATCGTCTTCCTCCTTCGGTGCCTCCTGCTGCGGTCACACAACCCTTCCGGCTGGAAGACTCTCCTGGAAATGGCCCACCACTCGAAGCAGAGGGAAGCAGAACACATGGCCTCCGTCACGTACCTGACAGAGGTGCTCCATGTCGACTATGATGAAGAGGTTGTGCGTCAGGTGAAAGGGGCCATCATAACAAATGCCATAGAGATAAGCACGAACACAAAACTGGAGGCAATGTACCCAAGAGTGCGACTCCTCAACAGCTCCTGCAGACCTAACGTGGAGCTGCTGTGTGGGTCTGGGGCGGTGATGCAAGTGCGAACTGCGATGCCCATTGAGGTCGGGGAACCCCTGTGTTTTAGTTACACAGGAACTATGTTGCCTGTCTGGGAGCGCCAAGAATCTCTGAGATCCGGGTATTACTTTAAGTGTGAGTGTGTTCGCTGTGCAGACCCGACTGAACTAGAGACATATTTCTCCTCTCCAAAATGCCCGCGATGTATAGGCTTTTATCTGCAGCCGTGCATGCGGCCGGGCGACACTCTCTGGACATGCCCGAAGTGTAAGATCGGAAGAATGGACTCCAAAATTCAAGCAGACGTGCAGGACTGGCTGGAAAGGATACAAATGACTGACGTATTAGGCAAATGTTCCTTGAAGCATCTAGTGACCATGCTGGACCAAGTGAAGGCGGAGTTCCACCCTCAACACTACGTGTGGATGCGGCTGGCACAGGTGGTGTTGCGCCATCTCTACCACGACAATACTGAGGAGGCGCTCCAGCTTCGGAGTCGCCTCTGGCAGAGACTCTTGGCTCTACACAACACGTTCGATCCTGGACTCAATCGGAGACGAGGTGAGAGCCACCTTGCGGTGTCGGTGAGGAAGCGGCTCGACACGGAGCCGTGACTATTTCATGTTATCCCTCTCACTCTCGTCCCTTCTCCTTCAGGTTGACCTGTAAGGCCAGTACGGAGCCCCCCTCCTCCCTGCTCCAGAGATGAAGGTCAGTACTTGAATATCACACTTACCAGAGTAGTATTTAGCGCTGAGTTTCCAATCGGGCCTTCACCACATGACGTGTGTTGCTTGCCGGACTGACGAAGACGGAGTTCTGGTCGCCAGGTCTGTTTCTCTCGTCTCTACCACATCCCCACTTGAGGTCTTGTCTAACACACACGTAACTCTGTAGATCACCACCCGTCTAGGTTATGTCTTGCTTCTGCCTGCACTTCAAACACATAAAAACAGTTATAGTATGTCGTATTTTACTTTGCCATTTTTGTTTTCAGACTGTGAACGATCCGGATATTGATGGGTACCATCCATCATAGTCTTGCTAAAGGAGGCCCGTGTGTGCGATTAACAGGAGAACTGACAATAAAAAGCGGGATGTGGAGAAGGGGAACGGTTCAGAGATTACTGCTTGTAAATTTATCTTAAACGAATGTCTCGTAACTTCAGAGAACGGACAGACAATGAAATAGTTAAAGCATCGTAAGAACACACACACCAGCACAGGTGGCAGGGCCGTCACTGTTGTCAGAGTATTACACAGTACACACAGACACCCTCTCCTTGAGCGCAGTAACGAACACTCGTACGAATTCATGTCATTCCCTGCAGCAGTGTGTATATAACATGAGCTTCCCCTGTAGCAGTGTAGAACTTAAGGTATTGAGAGAGAGAGACCTAGATGCAGGTAGATTTGTAGCATGCACTTGGATATGGGTCATGACTGAGCACCTCCCTTTTCAAAGCACTGAAGGAAGTTGCATAACACGATGTGCGACCAAGAGGTGTTGACAATGGAGTGTGCTGGTATTTACCGACTGGTGACTATCGCTGTGAATCATAAGAGCTGGTGCATTGTTGTTGGACATATTTATTGTCTTCCGAATCCCAAGGTTTGTACTCTACGGATGAGGTGTTATGGCTCGTAAATACTATGCCTGTTGAAGTCTGGCTTTGTAAATGGATAGAACTTATTCTAGTGTAATGATTCGAATCCTATAGAGACATAATGGGTCCTATACAGTCATTTGGAAAGTTACTTATCCCATAGGGTCATGTTTATTGTTGGTATTTGATGGTGCAAATGATAGGGTCTGTTGTTGAACTATGGTGCTGTGAATCGTTGGGGTGGGGTTTGGAGGTTTGGAATTATTGTAGTTTGGGGTTATGTGATTGTATGGCCATAGAGTGCTGATGGGTTTGGGTTGCTTTCACGTCTGTGGCAGTAATCACGTCTGTTGCTGTTTTCACGAACGAGATACTGTAATTTTTTATCTGAATACAAGACCAATTGTTAGCTCATGTCACTGATAGCTTATTTGATCAGTTGCTTGATGATTATGTCACAGAATTACTTGATACAAGTCAGTCGTGAAGAGCATCAAGGACACACATAGTATGGTAACCAGGCCAAGATGCTGGTCAGAGTCAGAGGTTAGATTTCATTGGTCACCTCAAGAGATGTGAGTCACGGAATCTCTTCTATTGAGTGAGTGATATTAACAGAACAGATGTACCTGATAAAAGCTCTTTTCTTTCGTTCGACAAATGTGCTGTATCGATGATTGTTATCATTATACTACCCCAAGACCCCTTCTACAGGGGCACCTACAGCTCCAAAGCAGGGACAAGGATGGACTTCTTTGAAGCAAAGCAAAGGTATTAGGTGTAGCAACGGCAAGAGACAGGTTACTTGGAGTGTGTGTTTGAATGGAGAGAATCTGGAGGAAACTGGATGTTTTAGAGACCTGGGAGTAGACATGGCAGAGAATGGAACCATGGAAGCCGAAGTGACCCACAGGGATGATGAGTGGCTGAAGGTCCTGGGCGTATTGAGGTGTGTATGTGGAAAAAAGAGAATATTGTCGGTGATGGCAAAAATGGGCTAGCTTAATGGCATTGTTTTTTATAGTTCCTTTCCTGAAACATAAACCTGTCTTTTCCTTCTTCTTATCTTGGTTACATCCATGCTCATTTAGACGCCTAAGCTTGATTACGAAGAAAGGCGTTACAGGACTCTGCCTGCACCAGGTTACACTCTAACATTATGCAGGGAAGACTGAGGGTGTGACTCACACCAGTAAATGGCTGGGTGGGTTTTGGCAATACCCCAGCATGGCGGCGCCACACAGCAGCCTCCCTGACCGACCTTGTCCTCCTCCCTCAGGCATGACGCTGCTCGAGACCGGAAGGCTTATGTTTGAGGCGGCTCAAAAGGAGTTCGAGGAGGGAGATCCCTTTATGCCGGAGTTCGTCTCGCGTCTGCGGTCCGCAGTCGAGTACCTGGAGGAGGCGGGGAAGATCCTCCGACTGGAGCCTCCGGGGACCAAGCTGGCAGCGATGGCGGTCAGGGCGCGGGAGAAGAAAGCGGAAGCGGAGGAGTTCCTGGAGCAGTTCAGGTGTGGTGAGCTGCGCGCCGAGTGAGCCACAAGAAATAACTGCTCTAGTGGCTGCTGATACTAGGCTGCTGTTGCTGCTGCTGGTGTACGCGTTGTCTATCGCATAACGCTAATTATTCACATTTTGTACCATATATTCATGTCAGAATCACCTCAGCTTTGTCTTTCATACTTTGTGTACTCGCCATGGGAGGCCAGGCCTACCTGAGGCCATCAGCGTTTGTGGACGGAGAGCTCAGGTCTCAGTCATGACGAGAGAGCCTTTTATAAACCCTTCCTTCCCTTATGGTGTATATCTCGTTTACGTTGCAGACAGTTACTACCCCCTTGTCATTATGTTACGAGATTAAGACAATGCCTTATTTTTTCTCAAAGAAAATTATACCAAAAAAAAAAGGAGTGAAAAGAGATGGCAATAGGAACTGATTTGTGAAATGTAAGATGTATGATTCCACTCTCCCATGGTGTTCTTTGTCCTCATCAGTTTAGGAAACATTACCTGTAATATCACCTATTCTTGTAGTGACGTTTAATCATTAAACACTAAACAGATTTTTTAGACTTGATCCTATATCCTAATACCATAAATGTAAAGATCCTATTTTCGAATATATTGACTCATTTTCTACAGACTTGTATGTATATGTATTACTCAAGATGAGATCCTCGCCAATCGAAGAGGTAGATGAAAAGTTCCTCTCCCGCAATAATATACACCAAACCAAAAGCCTCATCTAACCCTACCGGCAGACACGTCGCCACACACAGCAAATACGTGGACACTACGTGAGATTCAGTTCTACCCTAAGGAGATACAGCACCAGGAGTTAGGCAATGTGGATCAAACTTCTGCATTTCGCACTGACTAGATAAATAAATATCAAGAAACGAAGACAACAAGTAGTTTACGGTGGCAGACTTAGCAACGTGCAACTCCCCTGATGCATAAGGGAGGAGTCTGGCTGGACTGGCAATGTAAAGAGATGGTTTAGACCCTACGGCAAGTATACGGGGCCAAGAACGTTAACTGTTCCCAGTCGGCGCGAATATAATCTTATAAAAGTAACGCTTGCTAGAGTTCGTGCGATATAGAAAGTAGTGTGTGCAGTTGTTCGTAAAGCAAAGCCTTGGATTCACGAGATGAGTAAGTTTAGGTCCGCAGGAACTGTCATGATCTCCGGCCTCGCTTCCTTTCCCGACAGTCCTCAAAATAGGTCTCTTGTCCACTTCATGTAATGTCTCATCCGGTGTTTATTCACCTATAGGTAATCTATAATTGGTGTTTATTTGTTTCTCTTACCCTTATTCACTCATTGAATGTCTTTTTCATCTATTTTCTTTATTAGCTGTGTGCAGTGAGTGCATTCGGCATCTGATACAGTGAAGCTAATGACGTCATACCGTATCGAACAAAGTTCCGGATTAACGTTTGTTGGTCTGATGTTTGATGGACTGTACACTTACTGGAAACAGAAAAGTTCCCGGCTTCTCACTACCCAACGTGTCACTTCAGGGGACAGTAGTGTAAAATTTTAAGGGCCTTGAGGTGATGGTTTCCTACGCTGGTTCGAATCTGTAAGATCCGGGTATCATTGCTAGTGAAATTCACTACCTTGCCCAGCTCCAGTACTATTTGTGGTGAGCAAAGTGAAAGAGCTAGTTGCAAATACCGTGCGGTTTTGTGTTTGTTTTAGTGCTCATATAGTGTACAGTGTTACTGTGATTTTGATAATCTGATAATCTTTAAAGGCCTTTGATTGGTATATAGCAGCCTGCCTCAAGGGATATTTTGTGGGGTAGAATTACCGTTTACTTTCGCTTTTAAAATAACTGGATATTTATATATATCTTGATATGCAATGGTTGTGAACTAATTAGTGAATACAATAAGAATTGG
This sequence comes from Panulirus versicolor, assembly GCA_032361705.1. Taxonomy (NCBI): domain Eukaryota; kingdom Metazoa; phylum Arthropoda; class Malacostraca; order Decapoda; family Palinuridae; genus Panulirus; species Panulirus versicolor. The sequence continues at coordinate 4,080 of JAUUDZ010017719.1, read as the reverse complement.
AGAGCATGAGTTTGAATAGTATATACCACTGCACAAGAATTATATAAAGGTTTGACAATATCAATTACGTAAAGCGTAAACAAATCATCAGTACCTTAGACCACAACACTTAAATCGCCATTCAGTTACTGTCAGGATCTTTGGTATATCACTTTCGATGCATGAGTGAGCCGAGATTGTTATTTGCAGTGACCATCGTTAACTGATATTTAGCCAAGGTATACCACTCCTGCTGGAACCTCATACTGCATATTATGACGAACAGAGGAAGAGGATTGTTGTGACCCCCCTGGATTACTGGGTCAGAAGATGGCTGAACACGGGAGAGCCACGTTCTAAAGGTATGTCAATACCTCTCTCTAATGGCTGATGTTCTGAGTTTTTAAAATGCTGTAGATATCATAGGTTAGGAGCCAGGTACCTTGGCGGGAATCTTCTAAGGCATTTTTTGAGAGAAGTTTGATCGGAGTAAAGTTCTAACAAAGGATATGTATGCCAAAGGCACACTTGAAAGTTTATAAAATGTTCATAAGTTGAGTGTCTAAAACTTTGTGTTTAGTTTTACTTCAGTCGTGGCAGTTGAAAAATCCGGTGCAGTATGTTAAAAGAATACAGTAGATTTATTCACGTGAGCTTCATACTTGTGTTAACAAAAATAGTTCAGAACACACAAGATATATTCAATGATGAGTGGGAACTCGCTACAAGGAGTGCAGTAACTGGTAATTTGTAAGTTTAGCTCCGCATCACTAATAGCTCTTAATAACATGGAGTTTCAGTTATTTTATTATACAAGCCTAGCTAAGTGTTCAGAAAATGCAGTAATAGTAGCAGACTATGATATAGAGCATTTTGTTTTATTGAATGATGTTGAATAAGGCGGTAGTATTGAGGTTTATTTACATCAGGGGAAAATGTGTGGTTGAATAGACTAAAGGTAGGTAATAGGCCCGTAAAATAACCACGCAACCTGTACGAATCTTATTAGATTGCTGAGATGATATCAGAAATATATAATTGAATGTATTTATTGTTAGGGCCCGTATAACCGCTCGCTGTGTCGTCTGTTTGTTGACATGACAGCACTACTGGGGTGATTGGACATGACGTAATAATGACCGGAATATTGAACGTCTAGATAAAACTTGGGTCTTGGGAAGATTAAGCAAGGTTTCATAAGTTTTCTTGATTTATTGCAAGTGTATTACCTACGTTTACTTTCGTTCACCCTACATTTTGTCTGATATATATGATACTACTATCCCCTTATTCAATGTCCTTCACTTGAACATAATGCTCCAAACCATGCTCTGCAATTATCCTATATTGTTAACACTAAACTTGCATTGCAGAACTATATCGATTAATATCCAGTCAATGATAATGTGGATCTAAACCAAATAATTACAGTAACTTTAAAATTGTCTCTCCAAGAAATACTCTGTTCCCTAGGGTTTGAGGTGCTAGACAGTTATTTTAATGTTTACGGCAGCACAAGATAATTTATGCGGTGTTTAAGACAGGACTGGCGAGGTAAGAACTGTTAAGTATGATGGAAACCAGTTTCAAATATGTTTGGGACCAGTTGATTTGTTGACAAAAAAAAAAAAATATTCCGAAGCTTCTCGGAGTTTTTTATTCTATCATTTAAGGTATACATTATCCGTGGTATAAGAATATACACAATGTACACATTTATATATATCATTTCACATCATGTTACACTAAGAAGTTATTTAATTGGAGATGACATGGTATGTTTCTCCCTAACCTATTTACTGTATTCAGCTGTCCATTTCCCTCAACAATCATTTAAATTCACTGTAATTTTATTTGCTCTAGGCATGATTTACAGGATAGTTTGATTTACATTACATTTACAAATTCAAGCTACTAGAGCAAAAATAGTTTTAATTAATTTCGTTGTTTTACCGTGATATAAGTACCCTGATTTGTTACAAATTATTTCTGTTACAAGTGAAATTTTGTATATACAGAAGCTGTAAAAGACAAATGCAATTGGAGAGACTGCTTTGAAATTATGAATAGCACCACTACATCAACCAGTGATATCTAAGCTGAAAAATAAACCCATATATTTGACAGTGAGTGAAGATTAGAACAAAAATATACGCAGCAAATGGAAGTTATCAATTTGGAATAGGATGCAAAGCGCCCTCTGAACACTATAGTATTTTTGAAAAAATCTATTAACTGAAAATTCATTGTGCTACCATAAATGTAGCTTTATCTGTCCGTAAACTGCATCAGTTTTGGGTGATGTTGGAACATAATACTGATCTTGCAGAGACTGTGAAGTGTTCGAGGCGATTTGGAAGCGGTAGGCCGAATATTATTGAAACATCGTCTCGATTCTGAACCCGAGGTGAGAATGTTACAGGTTGGGATGTGTGAAAGGGACGCCATGGATGGTGTATAACATCTGGACTGGGAGACTTGTTACTGACCTTTAGCTGTAAGAGAACGTAATGCATACCCGCCCCTTCCCCAATGATTCCCATGTCATTTGTCACATTGGGGCCTGTGCCAAACGAGCGAATATCCGCATGATGAAAATGTCGTCAGACCCCCTTCATAAGTGTACCAGTTGGCTGGAAATAGAAAACGCGTGTCGTCGGCATCGAAGTGATGACTCAAAATCGTGAATTCACAAGCATCTTCCATAACGACATGGCGGGGCCTGAATGCTTTAACAAGAGGCGGAAGGAGTCAGCTAGGAGACGTTGACACCGATCTCGTGCAGGTTCCACATGATGATCATGTTGTGGACGTCATCGAAGACGAGTTTGACGTTGTTAGTGTCGGTGGCGGTGGTGAAGTGACAGTAACACTCACGGGCGGTCTCCTCCTCCTCCAGGGCGTTGAACCCAGGGGATAGCTTGCGCTCCGGCCGCGCCACCGTCTGCTTGGAGATCTCCTGGTGGGGGAGACAGGTGTTCTTTGGTATGGGAAGCGGGGGTGTTGGTGTTAGAAAGGAAGGGAAGATGAAAGTGAGGCTAAGGGTAATCATGGTGTTGGAGATGATCGTAAACTTAGTTACGAAGGCGTTATACCTTGATGGAGATAGTGGTGCACTATTGGAGGAGATATTACAGTGTTGGTGATAGCCACTGTTATAGGAATATGCATCGCTAGAGAAAGTAATTTGGTGCTGAAGAACGAAAGTGTATGTTGAGGGACTTCGTTGTAGCGATCATGGACTTAGCGCTTGGCCATAGTAAATACCACAGTGGTCGATGGAAGGTAGTGCTGTGGTGGAGCAGCTAAAATGTTAGAAGGAGTGTTGAAGAAGATAGGGGAATGATGGAGATGGTAGTGCAGTGTTGGGAAGAACCTAAATTTTGGAGGAAGCATTGTATGACTGGGGGGGGGGGGGGTTAAGTAACGTTAAAGTTAGAAGAGGAAGGAGACTATCCAATGTTAGAGGGGGTAATGCATTGTTCTCGGAGCTAGAACACTGCTGGGGAAGAGCGGTAATGTTGAAGATTATTGCTGTGTTGGAGAGTGGATAGTCCGGAGAAGAAAAGATGGTGATGGATAATAAATGTGTCGTAAAAGGAAGCTAGCATTCGATACATAGGTGAACAGTAATCAGTTATCAATCTGCCGAGACGCATTTACAAAAGTCACAAAGTATCTAAGCGGACATTTACACTCACTCACACTTCGTCTGCGATAAATACACCAAAAAAAAAGGTATTAATTTAAACTTATACAGGGAATGGAGAATTTACTACTGGCTTGTATTTCATGAACTTAAAAAAAACTTGGGTTACTTACGATGAATTTGTCCCTGATGAAGCAACGGGTGCGAACATACTCCTCGTCCTCCCCGCTCACTCGATCTGCGGATATGAGGGGAAAGAAAAGAGACGTATACGTTAGCGAGACACCACAGAGACTCTAGGTAAATGAGATAGCTAACTGAGAGACACTAGGTTGCAAGAGAGATGCACTAGGTTGTAAGACAGCTACCCTACCAGAGAGACAGCTACGAGGCAGACAAGAGATAGTAAGACAACCACTTGAGACACTAGGTAGGAAGACAGCTACCAGAGA
>JAUUDZ010017708.1:0-11378 GCA_032361705.1 Panulirus versicolor | reverse complement strand
AGCAGACTGCATACCTGCCCATCTGACCAAGACTCTCTCTCCCCCTTCACCACACCATCAATAAACAACGCAAAACACCGTGGAAACCCTCCACATTAGAAAGTACGGTGTTCTTGCCGGATCAGAACCTATCCAGAGCTGCGTTTGAAGGTTTCAGAATGATGAAGGTGAAAGTACGTTACATAGAAGGCATTCTCGTACAGAATGGACTTGACCCGGGCATGATTACGTCAAGAGATGGGCTACAGATTGGCGGTGGGATAATAAAAGTTGCTTGGTGTGCCAGGTACGTACGATTTCAGGATGATATGATCCAAATGCAGGCACTGTAAGTTATTATGAGCACATGTAACGCCTCGACATGTACAATGTACAGAGGTTTAAGAGGAGATTTAGGGTACGGTACGGTTTACAGGATGAAATTGTTACTGATCGTTACGTATGGGAAAGTAATGTGAACAGTACATTAATGTACATGATGTTTACGTCGCTCAGGTCATGGCAAATGTTGACTCTAGTGTCACAATGTCTTATACAAAGTATCCGCAGACGTGTCGACACTGAGGGCGGCTAATCCCGGATTTTTAGAACACTCGCTGGTCTAATATCTTAGCTTCGTGCTCTTCAGGTGCAGAGCCGAGTTTCTGATGGTCATGTTCAGGGTCGTGGGTTCCCGCGACTCGCCACACGACGTACTTGTAACCTAGTCTTATTCTGGCACATACAGTGTCCCGTTGTCTAGTTATAGGGCCCTGTGCTCTCCATACTGAAGGTCCTTGGACCTAAAAATGATTACGGTGCGTAAAACTCCCCATGCGTGGTCTTCGAGTGCCACCACCCTCCTCCTCCTCCTCTCTCGCAACCATATGCGGTGTGATCAGCGTTGTTACTTCCCCGTGTGGCAGGACCCACCGTGGGGGGAAAACGAGCGGGCACGCTCATGTCGCTTTGTGTCCGACATTACGAGGATATCCGTAGGAATTCGTTACGCAGGTGACAATCATGGGCTTCAGGTGGTGAATGATGGGAGTAAAGAGTTTCCCCAGCAGGCAGGCCACAGTGGCCCGGGGCGTTACAGGAGGGGCGGGGGAGGGCGGGGTGAATGATTACAGCATGGCATCGAGGTGTCTTGAATGGGAATGCCATGAAGTGGTTCGCCGTGGGGCAGAGTGGACCAAGGGCGGAGTTTTTCTCCCCTGATGATTGTGGATGAGGTCAGCCAAGCAGGCAGGTTCAGGCCACACTCCGATGATGACGCACGACACCGTTGGTTAGGTTAGGTTAGGTTGGCCCTGCGATACTGTGGTAGACTGCTGTTCGTTGTAGTTGTTGTAGTAATGATTGTAGCGAAGGCGATAAATGTGACAGTATTGGTAGTGTTGTGTGGCAGTGCGGTAACGCTGTTTTCGCTGTAGTATATGGCACATGTATGTAGTCGTGGTTGTAGTGTATGTCATATATAATGTATGTATATATGTAGTCGCTGTTGTAGTGTATGTCATATGTAATGTATGTAATCGTAGTTGTAGTATATGGCAAGGTCTTACGTTACTGGAAGAATAGTGGTAGTAGTAGTGGTAGTGTTGACCTGTGATAGTACGGCGGTGTGGTGGGTTCTTCCGGCTGTGGTAGTTGTACCGTGGTGGTGTGGTAGTGGTAGTATACTGGACTGCTGTGGTAGCGACAGCGGTAAGCGTAATGGGCCGCTGTGGTAGTGGCGGTGTTAGCGCGGTGGGCTACTGCAGCAGAGGCACCGTGGTGGGGCATTAGTACAGCAGTGGTTGTGTGGTGGGCTACCGTAGCAGAGGCACCGTCGTGGGGTCCTGGTACAGCAGTGGTTGTGTGGTGGGCTACCGCAGCAGAGGCACCGTGGTGGGGTCCTGGTACTGCAGTGGTTGTGTGGTGGGCTACCGCAGCAGAGGCACTGTAGTGGTAGTGTGGTGGTAGCACGGTCGGCTTCCATAGCAAAGGGTGGTGTGATGGTACGTGGTGGACCACTTCATCCGGGGTAGTAGTGTAGTGGTAGTGTGGTGGACTGCTATAGCAGGGGTAGTGTTAGGGGTAGCTTGGTGGACTATTGTTATAGCAGGGGCAGTATAGTGGAAGTGTGGTGGTCGTGTCGTGGGACGCTTCGTATAGCAGGGTAGCGTAGTGGTGCTGTGGTTAGGCGCTAAAGGATGGGTAGTTTGATGGTAGCGTGGTAGGCTAATATAGCAGGAGTCAGCGTGGTGGGCCACTGTAGCAGGGGTAGTGTGGTGGTATAAGGGTGGGCTGCTATAGTAGGGGTGGTGTAGTTGTATAGTGTTCGACCACTGTAACAGGGGTAGTGTAGTGGTAGTGTGGTGGGCGACTACTGAAGGGTTAGTGTAGTGGTAGCATTGTGGGCAACTATAGGAGGGGTAGTGTAGTAGTAGTGTGATGGGTTATTACAGTAAGGGCAGTGTGATGGTAGCGTGGTGGACTGCTATAGCAGGGTTAGCGTAGTGGTAGTGTGGGAGCTTTTATAGCAGGGGTAGTGTTGTGGTAATGTGGTGGGTTGCTATAATAGTAGTAGTGTTTGTTAGGCTTTTATAATATTGGTAATGTGGTGGTAGCGTGGTAGACTACTATGGCAGGGTAGTGTACTGGTAGTGTGGTGTGCTGCTATAGCAGGGGTAGTGTAGTGGTAATGTGGTGGGCTGCTATAGCAGTGGGGTAATGTGGTAAGCTATTATAGTAAGGGTAGTGTGGTGGTAGCGTGGTGGACTACTATGGCAGGGTAGTGTAGTGGTAGTGTGGTGGTAGCGTGGTGGGTGGCTATGTATTGATCGCGTGGTGGTGGGGGAGGGAGGGGACAGAGAGAGAGAGAGAGAGAGAGAGAGAGAGAGAGAGAGAGGGAGAGAGAGAGATTGAGACGGTGGGCATCCCGGCCAGTCATGCCGCATCCGCTCCTCCAACACTACCTTCTCCAACACTACACTCTCCCTCCGACCCTCTTCTCCACCATCTCTATCCCCTTCACCAGGCTGTGGCCGTGTACCCCTAGTGTTGGAGTAGAGTAGACCGAGCTGTATCTGGTAGTCAGTGTCCATCACCGTGTGTGTGTGTGTGTGTGTGTGTACACCATAGTGCCGTGTGTGGCGCCCGCCGCTGTCGCTGCCGCTGCTGCTGCCGGTGGTGGTGGTGATGGTGATGCCAGCTGTGGTGGTGATGCCGCGAGTGATCACCACCGACACCAACCGTCCTCACTAGTCTCTCTTACCATCCCACACACACACCCCCACACCACCCTAGTGGTGATGTAAAGGCGGCGGTGTGTAGCGAAGAGCCATGATGTTGTCTTCCTCTCTGTGTGAGAATGATGGAGGATATCCGTGACCTCTACCACTTGACCCCTGACATCTTGACCTTCTCTCGCCAAGTGCCACCCTCAGCCATTACCTTCATCCCGGCCGCCCTATGTAAGTCCCAGCACAATATTCTTGCCTTACTTCCCGCTGTAGCGCGCCCCCCAGCAGCATCACCACACCTGCCGCTGGGGGGGGCTTGCATCTTGTGCACCGGCTGTGATCCCTCCCACCTTTGCCTCTCTTAACTGGAATGATTCCCTCAAGTGTAGCACGGCTTTTTTTTTTCTGTGTATCAGTGTGGCCAGACGTTTCTTTAACTACGTACACGGTTTTACAGAAACGTTTTTCCTACTCTTTTTCTTTTTTTTTGGTGGTGGTGGGGGATATTTTAGTGCATGTTGTGGGTAGGCGCCTGTCCCAGATTCTCCAGTCATGTTGTGGGTAACTCCGGTCATGTTGTGGGTAACTGCCTGGACCAGACTTCCGTCAGTGTTAGCACCACTTCGCCCGTCCATGAAACTTGTTTCACGTCAGGTGTCTAATGATTCACTGTACGTTTTTATGCTTCAGTGAATGTTTTCCTTTGTTTCATCTCAGTGGGATGTGCTACTGAAGGTTTATGCTCTCTTGAGCACGACAGTGCGAACCCCTGAATACGACGGTACGACCCTTGAGCACGACAGTACGAACCCCGTGAACACGACGTTGTGACCCTTAAGCACGACAGTACGAACCCCTGAACACGACGGTACGACCCTTGAACACGACAGTACGAACCCTTGAACACGACGGTACGCCCATTGAGCACGACAGTACCAACCCCAGAACACGACGGTACGCCCACTGAGCACGACAGTACGTACCCTTGAACACGACGGTACGACCCTCTTTACGATGTACTGTCCACTGACCTGACCGTTAAGGGAGAGGTTAGAGGCAAGGCCACCTTACCCAAGGGTCTTTATCGTGGCGGGTAAGGGGATAAGCGTTGCACAGGGCGGAGGCAGGACATGTTTGAGTGAAGGTTGGGAAGCGGCGCCTGCGACCGGCTGTGAAAATTTGATGGTGCGTTTGTAAGGTGTAGAGTGTGTTGTGGTGGGTGTTGCACCTGTTTCATTGAGTGGGTGCAGATGTTGCACGAACGCACCTCCTCCTCCTCCTCTCCTCTCCTCTCCTCAGTAACTCGCCCGTCAGTCTCTCCATAATTCGTGTAGCACGGCTGATGTTCGGCCCGAGTTTCACCGTACGTTATCCCACGTTACAAGGAAACTCCGAGACGTTTCAGGGAAGACTTGCAAACCACAAGTGAATGATCTTGGTGCGTTTCGCTGCTCGGCGTTTGTGTTTCGATGTAGTTATTCAGATCTGTATTACACGATTGGTGTTCGTCTGGTTTACGATGTTTGGCTTTTTTTTTTTTTTACGTGGCTAGGATGTTTCTTAAGGCCTTATAGGTTAGCTCTCGGCTTCACCACGTACCGGGACGTTGGTGTGTGGTTGGTTCATCCGGGTCTTTGGTTATATCGTTGTGTTTCACTGACCCTGTTATATAGATATCTGATACCCTTTGAAGCATATTTTGTTACTTGTTGTACATGCACAGTGCCTTGACCTTCTTTTGCATTGACTGTCAGTGTAAACAAATGTACACTACCGTATCTGTACAGTTTGTCCCGTTCAAAACACATACACTGGTATTCAGTGCATATGTAACTCGTTTGTGAGTGTGTATTGTAATTCGTTCAATGTACATTGTTTAACTGATGTGATGTGTTCTCACTCCCTATTTATAACGTCAGAACTGGTACCCATACGAGCCCCAGTACTCTCTATAAGTACGCATGTCGCATGAGGTACCTTGATGTAGTTTGGGCTGTAGACTGATGTGTTGTACCGACAATCGAGATGTGTCTTTGGTTTCAACCTGTGATTACACTTAATTTTCCCAAAGGTGCGCACATGTTTGTCTGGTTATACAACCGTTTATTTTAGTGAGGGGATGATGTGGTGTGTGTGTGTGTGTGTGTGTGTGTGTGTGTGCGTTGGGTGGGTTGGGGGGAGTTGTTCTGTGGTGGTGCTGGTATGTTGTATGTTGAGGTGGTGGTGGGGGTACTTGCATGATGTAGGGATGGTGGTGGGTAGTTGTGTGGTAGCCTGTTTTGTAACTGTTTGTATACTGTTCTGGGAGGGAGTGTTACATTGATGGGGGTCTCGTCTTTTCAATATTCACTTTTATAGCCCAGCCTTTTAAATTTCTGCATGCCGTCCACATTTACCACATGATCAGTGCTTGGTCCATTCATTCGCCACTCTTATACTTCAAAAAGTACTTCTTTGCATATTCTTTAACAAGTTTCTTGCTTAATTTCATGTTATTTCCTCTGATTGTTTTGTCCCTGCTTCTTTGGAAGAACTGTTCGCTCTAAATTAACAGTCTGGTTTATAAAGAGACGTTGTAATGGTATGCATATTTAGGGTTTCTCGCCTTTCCCCCAAATAATCATTTTTAATTGTAGTACAGTCTTTGTTGCCCATCTCTGGACCTTCTTTATTAGTTCGTTGTGCTTCAGTAGGTGCGTAGACCTGACTTGAGAAACATATTGTAGTTTAGGCTTTATGTTGAATATAAGGAGCTTCCTGAATATTTTCTTAATCATATATTTCAAAGCTGTTCTGATATTTCCTGATATGGGACACTGGCAGCAGTTTGGGGACTATGTCATATCCCTTGTCCCTCCAGTACAAAGAATTTTGAAGCTTATATCCTGCTGAATAATATTCATATTGAGGGCCCTCTTTCGCTACGTTTCATCCTCCATACTCGACATTTATGCAGGTTGAATTTCATTGGCCATGTATTAGACCCACTTGGACGACTGTGCAGGTTCCCTTGCAAGTGATGCAGTTGTCGCTTTTCACTTTCCCTCATGACTTCTGCATCATCTGCAAACATAAGCATGTAGGAATCTGTACCTTGTGTTAAGTCAGTCTCCTAAATCATTCACCCAGAACAGAGAACCGCGCGGCACTCCACCAGTGACATCCACCCATTTCGAGAAGGCTTCATCGAACATCGAGTCCTTTGCCTCCCTTCGAGTGAGATAATCATCTGTTCATCAGAGGAGACTTCCCTCAGAGTCTTGCCTGTTGGTCCAACTCCTCAGTCAGCCTCCCATGTGGCACAGTGTCATTTGATTTCTAGTAGTCTAGAGAGACGATCACTCCACCCAGCCTTCCCATTTCATTGGAGACAGAGCTCACTCTCTCGTAGAGGTCTAAGAGAGGTTCGATCCATACCATCTCCTTTCCCTAAGCCCTTGCTGTCTCTCACTTAGTGAGGTCATTTCTTCTCTGTAAGGAGTCATCATCCACTTGTCTCCTGATTATCTCTTCCAGGACCTTGCAAATCGTACACGTCGGGGAGACAGGTCCCTAGTGCAACGCCTCTTCGTGGCCTCCTTTTTATAGATAGGCATAATGTCTGCTCCGTTTCCCGCTCCGTTTCCCGCTGCCTTAACACTCTGCCTTCCTCCAGCTACATGATAAACAGTATTTAAAGAGGTTTGTTTCGTGTATCTGCAAACATCGCCAGCACATGCGGTCGGATTTCAGGAGGACCATGACCCATGTATGGGTCAAGACCCTTTAGTATTCTGGTAATGTCATGTCTATATATCTCATTGCTTTCCAGACCCTCGTCCCCATTCACGTTCACCTGAATTTAGGTTATAGTGTCTTTCACTATTAAAGCACTTTTGAACCGGCTAATCATTTTCTCGCATATCTTTACATCATCTACAGTTCTTCCCTCTGAATCCCTTAGCCAGATCAGCTGCTCGTTAACCGACACTTAATCCCAGGGAATTCATGGAAATGTTTTGGTTTTTCCCCTGCCTTGTCCACAATATCCCTTTCAAAGTGTCTCTGTCCCTCTTTTCTTAACCTGCCATACTCGTTGGATGTTCAGTGGTGGTGGTGGCACTTTGTGCTGGTGTTGGGATGTTCTGTGATGGTGCGGGCATGTCTTGCCTGTTGTGGGATGTTCTTTGGTGCTGATGGCTTGTTGTTCTGATGGGGAATGTTCTGTGGCGATGCTGGCATGTTTTATTTATTGTGGGATGTTCTGTGGTGCTGATGGCTTGTTATAATGGTGAGGGATGTTCTTTGGTGGTGGTGGCTGCATTTTCCATGGTGGTGTTGGCATACTTCTGCGGATGCAACAAAATATTTCTTTCTGTACAGTGGTTTGTGGTTGAACTAGGCTATTCCTGTCTTTTCTGGCGTACATTATCAGTGTGCTTTCACAGAAACACATTGCAAAAGTACCATATGAATAGTGAGGTGTGGATCCCAAAGTGACAAACTTGTACAGATGCGATGCGACAGGACTAGATCAAATGGAGTTGGATTGCATATCGTAGATACACATAGAGCAGCTGAACTCCTGAACTCTTCAAATGATGAAGTAGAAGCACTCGATGTCAAGATTGAAAACCCAGACTTGGTCCTTGGATTCATCTATAGACCAACCTAATACAAAGCCTCATGAATTGACGGAGCAGATAAACAGAATCTATGTCTCGACTTCGTAAAAACCCCGTACCAAATATACTTGTGTCAGGAGACTTCAACGTACCACACATTGAATAGAGACAGGCATGAAGTAGCATCGAAGCGGAAAGATACTGACTATGGAAGCAGCAAGGACGAGCAAGAGGCGGAGAAAAGAGGTGAGAAGTTCTCCCCCAGCCAACAAAAGAACGAAACCAACCAGAGGAAATAACATTCTGGACCTCACTGTGGAGCTAATATGTGGTATTACCATCTCACAAGACCCATACTCTAATCACAACCTGATGGAAAGAAAGAAAAACAAGTTTTAATAGTAAACGTATAAATTGGGAGGATGTGATGAATGACACGTCTGTCTGTGACACAGTGGGAAGCCCTGCTTGAGTACCAAAGCAAAGGAGGAAAAATGACATAACCACTCTCTCTGTTGCCTGACCGTTTTGGTAGGATTGTTGATGCTCTGGAAATCAAAAGAAAATGCCGGCGTGATTTACACAGACTTTGCAAAAGCTTTTGACAGATGTGCACATATACTGCACAAGATGGGAATAATCGGAAAAAATAGGGAAATTGGTATACAACTGCTTTACTAAGATAACTAGATCACAGCAAGTAGTTGTAAACCATGCCTTCTCCAGTGCCTCCCTAGTAAAAATCTCTGTACCCTAAGGAACTGTACTTGCACCTCTCCTGTTCCTCATTCTTATATCTGACATTAACGCAAACACAAGTCACAGTTCTATAACATCTTTTGCAGGTGATACAATAAGATGTATGAAAATCACATCAGTAGATGATGCCGAAAGGCTACAAGGTGACATAAACAAAGTCTTTAATTGGGCCACCGAGAATGACATTGTTTTCATTGGAGATAAATTTCATGTCCTCCGAACTAGGGAAAATTGAAGAAATTAGAAACGTCACAGAATACTAGACAGACACAGACGCTATCATAAAACCAGAGAAATAGTATGGAAGAGTACGGAGTAATAATGTCTGACGACCTTACCTTCAGCGAACACAACAAACAACGGTTGCCTTAGGCAGCAGGATGGTAGGCTGGATCCTGCGGACTTTCAAGACGAGAGAAGAAAAACCAATGATGATGTTATTTAAGTTACTAATTTTTTTCATGAATTGAATATTATAGCTGTTAGTGGACTTAACTACGGCATGTGAAGGTTTGTGGGGCATTGTTGTGGATAAGGATTTATGAATTCGGTGCATTGCATGACAGAATGGATATGAGTGAATGCGGCCTTTCCTCGTCTTTTCCTTTCGCTACCTGGCTAACGCGGGAAACATTGATCAGGTATGGGAGAGACTCGTGTGTGTGTGTGTGTGTGTGTGTGTGTGTGTGTATATATATATATTATTTTGTTTATGATTACCCACAGGTTCATCTTTCATAGGCTTCATCAGCTGAAGACTGTGCTACTTTCAATAGCAGGAAAAGTTGGTTGGATCCCTTAGGGATGAGAAGTTCTTTAACGGGACTATACTTCCGATGAGACAGCCTAGCCGGAGGTGACTATTTCACCCTTGATGTACCCTCGAGCATGCGGAGTCCGGTAACACCCGTTTATATATCTGTCCTAGGAGCCTCACGGAGGGTGAAAAGTCACCTTGGGCGGGGCTGTATCACGAGGAGTACTCCAAAGGAGTCCAGCATTTCCCCGTTTCAGAATGTATATGTACGGATTGATAGATATATAAATAAAGGGATAGATGAATAGATAGATATTTTATAGTCAGCATAGCCCAGGCGAAATATACATGCCTTAATTGTGGTCATCTTGAATGACAGACTAGAGCATGAGGGAAAAGAAAGAAGAGAATAATTAGAAGTCATTAGTGGATGGTGGAGGTGGAGGCGAGTGTTGAGGGTGGAGAGGTTACAGGAAGACCCAGGGACAAAAGACGTGAGTGAATACCTCAACCTCACTGTTTGTTATAATGGTCAACCCTTTTGTGACTGACTGGCAGCTTCTGCTTCAGCCTGGGGTTACACTGTTGCCGTTGTCTGGTTGTGTCAGCAGGTACATTTGGTTACACTGTTGCCGTTGTCTCGTTGTGTCAGCAGGTGCATTTGGTTACACTGTTGCCGTTGTCTGGTTGTGTCATCAGGTACATTTGGTTGCATTGTTGCCGTTGTCTGGTTGTGTCAACAGGTACCTGTGGTGACAGGTTTGTCTGCCGTGGATATAGTCATCACTCGGGAATGACCTCATTATCTTCCCACTCCTCCTGGAACAGTGCTACAGAGTCCCGTACACAGTCTTGTTTCCATGACCAGGCTTCACACGGCCCCTGGAACGACAGACGAGAGGAGGGCAGAGGTTGTCACCGGCGGCGTTATTATGGGGAATTCGCTAGACGAACTCCTTCACTGGTGTTGTCAGAGGTTCGTTCTGTCGCGAGGGTAGTATGCTGCAGTACTGCCATCAACAGTTTTACTCTCTCGTACGTCAGGATCTGGTGAGGGGCGACGGTATTATTCCTCGCTAAATGTTCCCGGGAACCCTACATGTCCACGTTCAGTGCCTCACTGTGGATCCTCATAAAATGAAGTGTGTCTCTTTTAAACCCGGTCATCTCTCTCTCTCTCAAGATGTGATAATGTCCGCTGCCTTCTCCGGGTGTCCGCTACCACCTCCAGGTGTCCGCTGCATCCTGCCAGTGTCCGCTAGCTCCCCCAGGTGTCCGCTGCCTCCTGCCAATGTCCGCTGCCTCCTCCAGGTGTCCGCTGCCTTCTGCCAGTGTCCGCTGCCTTCTACCGTTGTCCACTGCCTCCTCCAGGTGTCCAGTGCCTCCTACCGGTGTCCACTGCCTCCTCCAGGTGTGCCCTGCCTCCTGTTTGTGTCCTGTGCTTCCTGCTGGTATCATCTGCGTCCTGCCGGCGCGCGCTACCTCCTGCCAGTGTCCGCTGCCTCGTGCTGGAGAATCGTATACCCGAAGGCTGATGAGCGACGTGACACACGGTAACGCCCTTGGGCTGATAAGCGAGCGTTACACTTTGTAACAAAGGTTGCTCTGTCTTGTCAAGACTCAGGCTTCGTCACGCCCCTCAGTCTTGTACCAGAAACACGGTGTTGTGAACCACCTTCACTGTGTGGTGGCCCGTCTTGCTGGCCCTATGCAGTGTGTGCTGTCCTTCAGCAGCACCTCACGACCTGCACTGACTGCCCACTCCACTCTAGGAACTTAATCTTGATTTTCTTCTTCCTCCTCCTCCTCCTCCAACTCCTCCTCCTCCTGCAGGTACTGCTACTGTTTTGCTCACCCTTGGAGGTATTATTCTCCACTGCTGAATACACAGTGACGCCCGTAGTAACTTGGGACACCCACATTACCAAACCCTGGTACTCGCATAGTAGTTCTCTGGACGCGACATCGAGGATCTGTAAGGGAATGATTTTTCAGTCCAGGGCCAAGTCTTGGACGCGTCACACTTGGGCCTCCTGCAGAACTTGGGGA
>JAUUDZ010017697.1:0-11378 GCA_032361705.1 Panulirus versicolor | reverse complement strand
CCGCTTCCATGGTTCCATCCGCTGCCAAATCCACTCCCAGATATCTAAAACACTTCACTTCCTACAGTTTTTCTCCAATCAAACTTACCTCCCAGATGACTTGTCCCTCAACCCCACTGAACCTAATAACCCTGCTCTTATTCACATTTACTCCCAACTCTCTTCCCTCACACCTGGGTTAATCTACACCTTATAATATTTAAAAATCACAGAGCATTCTCACCCTTGGTCTTCTTTCACACATACACCACTGCTGTCATTCACCATCATTCTCTCAAGTGCCACTTTATTGGACAGGGATGACTCACAGCACTTCATCACTTAATCTTTTTATAAATGCACCAAATTTCTCAGATTTTCCTGTTACTTATGTCCTTTTTAAATGTGCAAAGCATCTTCAAAACTTTCCAACTCTGTGATTCATAAAATATTTCCTTGCAAGTGATATATATTTACATCATGCATTTGGATGACCATCAGACTATATTAAGTCTGTATCTCATTGTGGACATCAGTCTGGACTATAAAAGTACTTCCAACAACCCATGTAATAATAACATCAAACTTATCTGCTGTCTTCAACTGACTAATGATACTGAATATGCCCTATCTTATATAAGTTTCTCATTGTGCTAGCTCAAAAAGACTTTACAACATAAAGAAACTACTTTCTAACAACCTTTTAGACATCAAAGTTTCAAACTATCAACCAGTGTTCACCTATTCACATACCTCACTATATTTCCTTTTCTGTTCACTGCAGCTGAGGCATATGTAATATAAATTCTTGAATCACTTGTATTTGCCTCTGGTGGGGAGTCATGTATCATGAGATGGCTAGCATCAGTGGCGTTTTGTTTAGTGGGAATGACTGTCCATTCAAGGTGATCGAGGGTGTTAGGGAGTTGGATTCGTGTCTATCTGGGGTCAAAATTGTGACCAAAGACTTACATGGAGATACAGACATGTTCTGGTCAAGTCACTGTTCCAACTGTGTAATGTAGTACAGCAAGTTTGTTATTGCTACTGTGGTGTGAAGGAGTTGTAACTGAGGCTGTCTGCAGGAGGTCATGGAGGAAGAGAATGAAGAGGGTTTGAGAAATAACTGCTCGTGGTAAACTCCACATTAGACTTTAAGGATAATACAGGTGAAACCACTGTGAGTGATTTGACAGGGCAGTCAGCTATATGAAAAACCTATATCTAAGTTGCTGTTCTTTCTTTTGTACATGTTCCCTATTTCCCACACAAGCAAGTCAGCATTAAGAGCTTATGAATGTACCACAGAAAAAAATAAATCCTGACTGGGCTCCTTTCTCTGTTCCTTCTTTTGGAAAGTAATGTAGAAGGGGGAAATGCAAAACTATCTATACAAACCATTAGAAAACAGATTGTTCAGCAATCACATAGTACAAAGAATCCAAGCTTCAAAACTTCATCTATGATTACTTTCCATCCCCATTTCATGCCATCTCACACTAAATTTATCAACACCATCAACCACGCCAACAAAAAAGCATATACCACAAAGACATAAAAAGCAACAGAACCCAAACTTCTCAACATAAATTACATACCTCATAAAGCAAAGAAACATACTCAGACATGTAAACTGCATAATTGCTGGACCTGATGCATGGAACTGATATGTATATGCAGTAAGTGAGCATTCCTTCTAAATGTTTCTGTGAAGAGCTAAAGGATATGAGGTAATCAGCACTTTCCAGCCCACACAGTCAGTTCATAGCCAGGTAGGACTGAGAATGAATGCAGTGGCTGGTTTTGCCAAATATACATAAGATTCATTATTCCTGGGGTAGGGGAGAGAGAATTCCACCTTAGTTTCCCTGCATGTCACTGAAGGCAATCAAAAGGGACTAGAGCATGAGGATAAATCCCCTCCTCCCCACTTCTTGTGCTTCACTATCTAAAATATGGAACAGAAGGAGCCATGTGAAGAGTACTCATCCTCATTCCGAAGGCTAGGCTAGGGTGTTTACATGTGTGTTCATGTAACAAAAAATGAGAAAATAGGAGAAATAAGTTGCATATCTGAGAAAAAGGAACCTGGATGCTCTGGCTCTGACTGAAATAAAGCACAAGGGTAAAGGGAAACATTTTTTTAGGAATGTCTTTGGCTAAAGATTTGGTGTGAGGGCAAAAACTAAGGAAAGCATAGCACCACTGGTCATGCAGCTGTAGGAATGTGCGAAAGAGTGTTCAGAAGTGTGTTCCATTCTGATGTAGGTAAAAATGAAAGCGAGTTGCAAGAAATGGGTGATTATCAATGCATATGCACCTGGCCACGAGAAGGAGAATGATGAGAAGCAAGTGTTCTGGGAGCAGCTGAGCTAGTGTGTCAGCAGTTTCAACACAAGGGATTTCTTTTCAAAAGCCTCCAGTCACAGACAAAAGTCTACATCAAGGATAGGCCTTAAATAAAATAGGAAAGAATTATGAAACAGAAAAAGAAAAGACAAGGGGAAGCATCTATGAGGTATATTAACGAACCTCCCTGCCTGGGTATCAGGAGGGTCAGTGACAGCTGCATATTGAACCAGCAATTCAGTGGTTGTCAAGTTGCACTTGCTACAGTAACATGGCAACTGATGGTGTAATTGCCACATAAGAGGTATTAATTGAGGTGAACAAGAATGGTGAACAGGTGTAGTTATGTACTGAAAAAATACATACACAAGAATACGTGGGTGAGCAGGAAAGATAGGAGGGCATTACTGGATTACATATGAAATGACAGGTGTGTAAAATTGAGATTCTTATATGTGAATGTGTTGAGAGAAGCAGCACATGAGATCTCTTATCATTAATTGGTGAAGTAAAGGGTAGAGAACTGTAGGTTTTTTTTGGGTAAAAAAAAAGGTGGCAAAAGTAATACAGCATAGAAAAGATATGTGTGTGAAGAAATACCAAAAGAAATTGGGTGCAGGATGCCAAAAGGAGAGTGTAAATGAAGCAAGGGGAGTGGGTGAGGAACAAGAGACATTTAGGGAAACAGTGCAGGCTATTTATCTATCTATATCGCTGATGCCTGTCCCCTTTAGGAATGCCCTCAGGGAGGTGGCCACAGTAAAAGTCTCCATGACTGGTGAACCCCAGTGCTGCTTCTTATGCCTGCAAATGATTCGGAGATGTATGAGAGAAAGTGGCAGGAGGAAGAGGACGGTGTAGGGGTTCAAAAACAGGGCAAAGAAGAGTTGAGGTGAGCAATTATCAGTAAACTTCAAGGAGATAAAGATGTTTTGGAATGAGGTTAATAACGTGAAAAAACAAGACAATAGATGGGAACAGTGGTGAAAGGGGCAAATGTTAAAGTAGTAACAGGTAGTAATGAGTTGAGGAGGAGATGGCATGAGTATTCAGATGGACGGTAAAATGTGTTTGAATGTAAGGTGGCTGATGCAAGGACTTTGGGTTGAGAGGCATGCAAAGGGGTTTGTTAAAGAAAGAAGAGGTTAAGAAAGCCTTACTTAACAGGAAATGTGGCAACGTAGCTGGAGTGGATGGTACTGCAGTTGAATTTCTTAAAAAAGGTGTTGATGGTGTTTGTATGGATTATGGGGAAGTACCTGATCACTGGCAGAATAATTATATGGCACCAATGTATGAAGGTATGGAAGTCAAAAGGCAAATGTTTGAACTAAATAGGTATATGTTTGTTGAATGTAACTCGCAAGTTGTAAGGGACACTGGTGACTGAGAGGGTGAAGGAATGTACAGATCATCAGAATAAGGAGGAACAGTGTGGTTTCTGGAGAGGTACAGATCTGTGGATCAGGTGTTCACTTATAAGAATGCATGAGAGAAATACTTGAGAGACAATGAAGGCTTTGTATGTGGCATTTCTGGATCTGGAAAAAGTGAGGCACTAAAGGCTAAGAAATGGCATAGGAGTTCTTTAGTGGTGGGGACTCTGTTGCTATGGTCACCCCTTTGAGGGAGTTTCAATTAAAACAGGCATCAGATAAACAGATGTATAGAAAAAGCACATGACAGGGTTGATAGAGATGCCTCATGGAAGGCCTTATGAATATGTGGCATGAGATGAAAGCTGCTAAAAGCATAGAAGTTTTTATCAAGAGTCTAAGGCATGTGTATGACTAGGTAGTGGTTCCAGTGAAGAGGGTTTGCAGCAGGTGTATGTGTTGTCATCATCCTGGCCTTTCCAATATTCTTATTCCTACAGGATGTTGTAATATTAGTCACTCCCACATTACTTCACAGTGCCATGTACAACAGCTTGGGATCCACACATCATTGTTCACTGGAATAACTTACAAAAATTCTTTTCTGTCTTTCCTTGGGTAAATCACTGTTGTGTATGTGGTGATACTTCTGTCTCTACCAAACGCATAGCAGAGGCTATTCTTGCAGGAATGGAAGCAGTTATCCCTTCTTCCTCAAAGACAATTTCTTCTTCCAATCCATGGTTTTGAAGCTATTCAGGCATAGGATCAGGCATATCCAAACTATAACTTTTAAATTTCTCCACAAGCTCCCTTCTTTTACTCTCACTAATCATCTGATTTACATTCAGAGCCATCACTCTCAATTGCTTGTCCCTTTTACTCCCCACCATAACTGGTACACTCCAGTGCTACTGGCAGAAGGCAACTCCAGCACAGCGTTTCCCAGAGGCAGAGGCTCTCAAGTTGTGTTTAAAAAATCAAATCTTGTCTGGTACAAACGTGGGTCTATAATCCCACAATTACCATATCCTAGTCATGATGTCTCTCATACAATTTCATAACTGTGTGATGATGCCCACCAGGATGATGGGCCTCATCTCTCTAGCAGCATCTTATACAGATAAGTCTCCAGTGTCTTGCACTAAAAGGGTTGAACATTCTAGCAAGTGCCCTATACCTCCCTAAGATCTCCCCTAGTCTACCCTTACTAACACCTTGTTATAGCCTGGATAACAACTAAAGTATTTCATAGTGTCTTTTATTATGTCATGAACCCTTTGTGATAACTCCTCCAGCAGAGCCCAAGGGTAACACAGCCTCCTCCATTTTTCAGCTCAAACCACAAGTCTTTGTATCTAAAACTTCCTGACTAAAGAATCGCTGACAAGAATGAATCTAGGTTCCTTCATTTTGTTAATGCTTGAAACCTACAGTTAGTTTCCTTCTTCCTTGGGCTTTGTACCATTCCTACTCACAAAGAGGATATATGTGTCAGAAGTGGATGGAACAAGGAAAACAGGGAGACTAAAGTGGAGATGGAAGGATGGAGTGAAAAAGATCTTAAGCAATCAGGACCTGAACATACAGGGACATGATGGTGTGCATGGGACAGAGTGAACTGGAATGATGTGGAATACAGGGGTCCACTACTGAACCAGGGCATGTTTAGTGTGTTAACCATGGAAACATCTATGGAGCCTAGTTGTGGACAGGGAGCTGTAGTTTCTGTACATCACATATGACATCTAGAGAATGGATTAGAGTGGATGCATCCTTTCTTTGTCAGCTCCTAGTGCTACCATGTTAATGTGGGAAAGGGCAATCAAGTATGGAAAAAAAAGTTACTAATTCATCAATTTTCTTGGTAACAACCTCACTTTTTTCTACAAAATCTACTGTCCTTGCAAAAAATGTGCCCATAAGATGAACTTAGTCTACTACTATCATTTTCAACAGCTACCCTTGTTTCACCTAATATACAAGTCACAAAAAAACAAATAACATATTTACCTATGTCTCTTAAGTACAATTCCTTTGTGTCATCTGCATTACACCCTGCATAAGCAAGGTGAGCTGCATGAGACATCTTGAGAAAGTTTCTTGACCTGACCAGCTTTAAAGAGCTGACAGAACATATGTTTTCAACAAGGGTCAAGTATAAAGATTCACTCCGAATCTTTACACATCCTTCCTCTGACTGGGATATGTTTCCAAACTTTAAGTCACAGGCAAAATTTGAAATTATACTTGCAAGTCTTGCCTCCAGACCATTCATGTACATGAAAAAAAGTATGGGTTCTGGGACTGAACCTTGTGGTACCCTGCAGAGTCACTAGACAAATTCAAAAAGGTACAACCTGAGAACCATCCCTGCCAAGTATGGTTCAAAATGGCTTCATAGTTTCAAAGAAGACTGAAGTGTAAAAAGATAATGGACAGACTATTTTCAATAACAGAGGCCATTTTTGATGGTGGTCTAAGTCATCAGACTTTGTTTTGAAAAGAGACCATCTAAGGATTACCCCAGCCATGTTTGGTTCAGATTGGCCTAACTTCAGAAAAGATTAAAATGTTAAAATTTTACAAACAGACAGTTTTTAGTTAAAGTAGCCATCCTGAAAGGTATTCAGGTTCTTTGGACACAGTTTTGTTTTGAAGAGGGACCACCCAGGGGCCATTCCAGCCAAGTTTAGTTCAAACTAGCCCAGTATTTTCAGAGGAGACAATTGAAAAGCAACCTGTTAATGGACATAAGAAGATGGATGACATGACACTGGGTCACCCAGACACTGTTTTGAAAAGGGACCACCCAAAGACCATCCCACTAGTTTCAGAGGAGAAGACTGAAATGTAAAAAGTTACTGGACAAAAGACGTTACAATGGATGATGGACACCAACTGATGGCAAAAGCTTACATGGCCTTTGTCCAGGTTAGCTAAAAATTATATACCACTGATACTGGTATGTACACAAATTAAACTGTGAATATCAAACATCTCAGTTTAGTTAAGCCCAATAAATTTACAATTGCTACTACAATTACAGAAGGTTCTGTTACATGACAGTGAAAGTATTACTTTATTATACTTTGTTGCTGTCTCCAGCATTAGCGAGGTAGCACAAGGAAACAGACAAAAGAATGGCCCAACCCAACCACATATACATGTATATACATACATGCCCACATAAGCACATATACATACCTATACATTTCAATGTATACATACATATACAAACAGACATATAGATATATACACATGTACATATTCATACTTACACTCCTCATCCATTCCCACTGCCAAAGTATTACTTACCAGTGGATATTCTCTGTGTGAAGACCATGAAGGGTCAAGTCACAGTGAGAGTGTCCAATACTAGTGGTACCATTCTTGAGTCTATATGAGAGTGTCTCTGAAAGCTGTGGGTCCTCACTGAGGTTGATCAACACAGGACCTGTCTCCTTCTGTTATCAAAGAACAGAAAAGATACTGTAGTATGGGTAGTAATACACTATAATTCATTAGAAAAAAATATAACATGAACTGCTAGAATAATTTAATTACAGTCCATTAATGGAGCACAACAAAAAATAATCAAGAAAAGCTACATGTGTAACAAATGCACCACTTGGAGAATTAATATGCACTTTCCTATTTGATTATGAAACAAATACATCAAAAATGTAAAATGCTTGGAACTTGGACACCAAGAAATCATTTATCATTCTGGTTTTGTGAGAGTATTCAACCCGTAACTGCTACATACATCACATGATGATTTACGATGATCAGTGACATACATCATAAGATATAAAGTTTCTATGGCATTGTTTCAAATTCCATGCCAAGTTTAGCACTTACAAACCATGTCATATGTCCCAGTAGCCCTTCCATATCACATCCATCACCATTCAGGACCACAGTAGTATCTCTATCAGCATGGATGACTCCCCTCAATCACTGTCCCCTGGTACCATCTACTTCCTGCAATGCAGGTGGTGCACAAGGGAAGTCTTCAGCATAGAGGAGTGTTTGTGAAGTATAAGCTTTGTAGTAATTCTTTGATAAACTTGTTTAATGTCTTCCACTAACCTGTTCCACTTCAAATATAAGGAGGATGGAACAAAGTGAAAGATGACCTTAAAATGATTATTACCTAGCAAGAAATAAACATCAGGATTCTGGCTATGAGAGGGCCTTGGGAGGAGACGTCATCCCTAGCCTGTCACCAGAGTCCCAAATTACAAGAATAGCTAAGGGGACAAACAGCCTGCTGGTAAATGTCAGAACAGCTTTCAAATATGTAGAAAAAGAAATATTAAGCAAGCTATTTGTATCCTACATAAAACCAAAACCAGAATATGCTTCTCGGGTTTCATCACCACATCAAAAAAGGCACAAAGAACTCATAACGAATATCCAGAGGAGGGAAACAAAGATGGTACCAGACTTAATAGTTAAACTACAGAGAAAGACTAGAAGCTTTAAATTTACTCACTTTGGACTGAGAGCTGACCTGATCACAACCTTAAATTATTAAGAGACTGACAAAGTGGACAGTACTTTGAGGGATGTGGAGATACGACAACTAGATGAAATACGAAATTAGGTAAGACACTTGTAAATAAGGGTGTAAATGAATAATTCTATAGTATAAGAGTGGTGGATCAATGGAACATACTGATGAGGTACATAGTTAATGTAGACGGCATACATAAATTCAAGAGGACATATGATAGCAGAGTATGTTCAAGGGATGGAGCCCCATGAGTGTAAAACTCCATCCCCATACAGTGCACAGGTAATCATTCACAGTGAGGCCCTTGATGCCAGAGGGGAAGCCCCCAGGTACTTCACCATAGCAAAACAAAGGTAGATAAAAGATTCATTCTTCATTTTTCATACTTCTGCAATCATATACTTAATCTTTTAAGAAGTTTTAGTTTTTCTTGTTTTTTTGCCATGCTTTTCTGCAGCCATAGTTTAATCCATTTAAATGAATTTGCTGTATATCAAGGAAATTTGGTTGAGGTTATCACATCATAACAACAGTATATATTCTATTCTTTTTTACACTAAGTATATGCAAAAAGTCACAATACTTGTTAAAGAAAACAATCTTCAATGAAAAATCTTATCTTGACAGAATTTTCTTGATTTCTAAACTTCCCTGAATTCTGATGTCTAGATTTCTGATGCTGTATCAGTAAAAAGAATCCTAAGATTGTGGATACTGAACAGAGAATACTGCACTGATTTTCACAATATAATATTCTTTGTAACATATCTCACCATAAGGGAGCCTGGCCTTTTGAATTTCCTATAAAGCAATACTAAAGCCACAGTTCCTCACATTCCTTAGACATTTCTTCAAACTGTTTTTCCAATTCAAAATCTTTTTCTCCTTTGACCACCTTTTGTCTCACTGTGAAGCATATTTTTTCATCAACATATCAGCAAAATTCAGGGAGAAAAAGAAAATTTTTGATGACAGGGTGGCAGACGTAGGGAGTATGGGCCAGGGCGAAGTGGTCTGGTGAAAAGAGAAGAGGTGGTAAAAGCTGCATGCAAGATGAAATGTGGCACGGCAATAGGAACAAATGTACTGAAGTTGAATTTCTGAAGAAAAGGTGGTTAGTTAGGAACTTTCATTGTATAGATGGAGGGCTGGAAGAATGTGTGTTCAAATCTCGGAGGCAAAGGACAAGTCTAATGAGCGTACTCGGTAAACTGTATTCAAGAGGGGTGATTGAGGTGATGGCATGCGACGAGCATCAGATTCAGGAGGAAATATGTGTTCTAGGAGTGGTAAAGGATGTGTAGTTCAGGCGTTTGCTTTTAAGAATATGTGCAAGAAATACTTAAGAGAAACAAGGATTTGTATGTGGCTTTTGTGTATCTGGAGAAAGCATACTGACAGATGTTTTGCGGAGGACTTTACATATATAAAGTGTGGAAGAAACTATTAAGAGCAATGAGGGGATTTTATGAAGAAAGTAAGGCATGTATGCAAGCTGGTAAAGATAAGGGTGAGTGGTTGAAGGTGGGTCTTCAGCAGCGGTGTGTAATGTTATCATGGTTGCTTAATTCATTCATGGATAGGGTGGTAAGGGAGGTAAATGCAAGGGTCTTTGAGAAAAGGGTAAGTATGCAGTCTGTTGAGGGTAGAGGGGTCTGAAGGGTGAATTAGTCACTGTTTGCTGATGACAAAGGCTTGGTGGCAGATTTGAGTGAGAAGCTGAATTAGTTGGTGTCAAATTTGGGAGAGCGTGTGAAAGGAGAAAGTTGAGAGAAAATGTGAATAAAAGTAACGTTATTAAGTTTAGCAGTGCAAAGAAACAGTCTAGTTGGGTGCGAGTTAAAACAGAAAAACATGGAATAAGTAAAAGTTTTAGATATCTTGGATTGGATCGTGGTATCAAATGGAACCCTAGAAGCAGAGTTGAGTCATAGGATGGTTGAAAGGGAAGAGGCTCTGGATGTACTGACTAATGGGTGGAAATAGAGGTCCCAGTGTGGAAGGGCAAAAATGGTTAAGTTTGAGGGTTAGCAGTCTTAATGATGTTGTATGGATGTGCGGCATGGGCTAATGATGATAATATATGGAAAAGGGTGAATGTATTAGAAATGAGATATTTGAGGACAGTATAATGTGTAAGGGGGGCTGATCGGGTAAAGTAAAGATGCGGTAATAGAAAGATGTGGAAATAAGAAGAGTATGGGAGATAGAGCTGAAAAGCATGTGCAGAACTGGTCTGTATACATGGAGAACATGAGTGAGGAGTGATAATAAAAGTGTCAGAAGTAGAGGGAACAAGAAGAAGGGAGAAGACCAAACTGGATGGGTAGAGTGAATAAGATTTTGAGTGCTTAGGGCCTGAACATGCAGGAGGATGAAAGGGAAACATGAGATAGAGTGAAGGGAATGATGTGGCACATATGGGGCAACATGCTATCAATGGACTGAGCCAGGGGATATGAAGAAGCCAGGGAAAATCAAGAAAGGTCTGTGAGGCCTGATTGTGGAAATGGAACTGTGATTTTGGTGAATTTACACATGAGAGCATGTAAATGGATGAGAGCAAATGAGGCCTTTTCTTTCTTGCTGATGCAGGTATAAGCAAAGAAGGAAAAAAATTTTCTTTAGCTCCATGGCTGTGCAAAACTCAGTGACAGGGATTGGAATGACTCCTTTGAAGCGTGAAGTTCCATGGTTGGTTTTTCACTACTTATGTAGCCTCAGAATGTGGAGTTTGGTTTCAAGTTTAGGAGTATGTGAAAAAAAGAAAGATGTGATGTCGCGGTTAGTGTTCCTGACCATGACACATAGGTATGAATCCTGGTTATGGCAGTACGTTCACAGTAAACCCAGCTGTTCATCCACCCCTAGGGGTTGATCAAAAAAATAGGTACCTGGCTCAGACAAAAGTATATATTCATTTCATACTATTTATTTATCATTTATTCATCTATTTTGCTTTGTCGCTGTCTCCCGCGTTAGCGAGGTAGCATAAGGAAACAGATGAAAGAAATGGCCCAACCCACCCACATACACATGTATATATATACACGTCCACACACGCAAATATACATGCCTATACATCTCAACGTATACATATATATACACACAGACATATACATATATACACATGTACATAATTCATACTGTCT
>JAUUDZ010017686.1:0-11378 GCA_032361705.1 Panulirus versicolor | reverse complement strand
GTGTGTGTATATATATGTATACATTGAGATGTATAGGTATGTATATTTGCATGTGTGGACGTGTATGTATATACATGAGTATGTGGGTGGGTTGGGCCATTCTTTTGTCTGTTTCCTTGCGCTACCTCGCTAACACAGAAGACAGCGACAAAGCAAAATAAAGACAAATAAAAATAATACTTGACCTACAGCACATTATTTACAGTGCTCAATTAAGAACATACTGTGATATCATTTCAAATAATGTCATCAGAAAATGTATCAAGTGTGGAAAAGTGACGAAGTGACACCTTTAAGTAATTAACCAGGGAAACTGAAAAGATTGCCTTGGCAACCCACAGTGATTCAAGTTACACAGTAAACAGTTAAGTACCCTACCTCCTTGGAAAAAGTTACCCAGCAAGGGGGTTATAGCATTTAACATCCACTGAGAAATCCCGATACGCTAGCACCTTGATTTGTTACAAATGGTGTCTTTATACAGTGAGTATGGCTGGCCCACCTGTGAGGGTAATGAGCTAATAAAGTGTCACCAAGAGGCATTGATAACTTCGATTCCAACAGGGCAACTTGTGGGAGGCGAGTAGTGCAGGTTTTGGGAAGCGGGGAATGCAGCTTGCATGAGGCAAGGAAGGCAACTTGTATGAGGCGAAGAGAGGATTGCAGCTTATGTAAGACAAGCAGCATGTGTGAATATTAAGGATGTGCTTCTGGCGGGAGTGACTCAGCGCTGTTGTAGGAAACGCGAGCACAGACTGACCTGACGTGGAGGATGAGGGTCCAATGCTTGGCCACAGACACACCACCCAGAGACCCGGCTGCAGTCCAGCTTCTAAATCCAGCTAAGACAATGCATTACATACTCAAGTCAACTTTCAGCACCAGAGAACAAGAAGTCCCTTGCAATTGTGAATCAATAAGTTTAGTTACAGTTAGCATGCAATTGTGAATTAAGAAGTTTAGTTACTATTAGCATTTGTGCTAAGATGCATGCCATATTATTTCTGATACTCTGAGTAACCTCAGATATTTAATATTAAGTAAACATCCGCAGACCTACGCATAATGATTATGTTGGTAGAGTTGAAACTAGTTAGATATTAAGATTCCAGTCATTGTGTGCTTATGCACATATAATTGTCATGTTATGAGCACCCATGTCATTCTATTTAGGTATTAAATGTGAGAAGGTTATTGACTTTTCCTGAGCCCACAGGGAAGCGGGTAATCAAAGTATACTTGCCAGTCCATTGGCCTAGTTGCATCATTAATGTCTAAATTAAGGGGTTTCACTTAAACCAACATTATGGGTCCCCATGGTAATATCATTAGAACATCGGCAACTATCAAATAATAATCTCTAGTAAGCACTTCTATCAATAATACTAATAATAACATAACAGTATTGTATTGTATCGTAACTCTTATTTTTTCTCTTTTTTTTGAACCCCTACATATGTGTCACAGCTATAGTGGCTGATTCAAGTGAGAAACAGCAGAAGCTGGTGACTGAATTTGGAAAATGCGAATAAAAGCTTGGTTATTAGGTTCAGTAGGGTTGAGGGACATGTTAATTGGGACGTAAGTCTGAATGAAGAAAAATTGGAGGAAGTGAAATGTTTTAGATACCTGGAAGTGGACTTAGGAGTGAATGGAACCATGGAAGTAGAAGTGAGTCACAGGGTGGGGGAGGGGGCGAAGGTTCTGAGAGTGGGGGCAAAGGTTCTGAGAGTGATGATGAATGTGTGGGAGGAGAGAACATTGTCTTGGAGAGCAAGAATGGTTTGAAGGAACAGTAGTTCCAACAATGTTATGTGGTTGTGAGGCATGGGCTATAGATGAGACTGTACAGAGAAGGGTGGATGTGTTTGAAATGAAATGTTTGAGGACAACATGTGGTTTGAGGTGGTTTGATCAAGTAAGTAATGAAAGGGTAAGAGAGATGTGTGGAAATAAAAAGAGTGTGGTTTTGAGAGCAGAACAAGGTATGTTGAAATGGTCTGGACATATGGAGAAAATGAGACAGGAAAGATTGACAAAGAGGATTTACGTGTCAGAGGTGGAGGGAACAAGGAGAAGCAGGACACCAAACTGGAGGTGGAAGGATGGAGTGAAAAAGATTTTGAGCGATCAGGGCCTGAACATACAGGAGGGTGAGAGGCGTGCAAGGAATAGAATGAACTGGAACAATGTGGTATACCGGGGTTGACGTGCTGTCAATGGAATGAACCAGGGGATGTGAAATGTCTGGGGTAAGCCATGGAAAGGTATATGGGTCCTGGATGTGGAGAAGGTGCATTACAAATGACAGCTAGGGATTGAGTGTGAACGAATGTGGCCTTCTTATGTCTGTTTTCCTGGAGCTACCTCACTGAAGCAAGGGGCAGAGAAGCTGTTTCCTGTGGGATGGAGTAGCACCAGGAATGAATGAAGGCAAGTATGAATATGTACATATGAATATATGTATATGTCTGTGTATATACATGTGTATATGTTATGTATACGTATATGTATGTATAGGAGCGTGTATGGGTGTTTACGTATATACATATGTGTGTATAAGAGTGGATGGGCCATTTTTGTCTGTTTCCTGGCACTACCTTACTGATGCAGGAAACAGTGATCAGGTCTAATATATAATAAATATAGATTTTCTGTGAATACTGGGATGAATCAGAAACTACTACTGTTGTTAAAAGGTCAACATGTAAGCAAAAACCAAAAATGGCCATACTTTATCCATCTCAGGGCTATTTTCCACTACTCCATGTAATGTCTTAAAGATTTATAATGTCTCAAAATTTTACTGAAGCACACAAAAAGATTACAAAAGATAACACTATTGTATGGTAAAAGACAGAAATTAGAGCCACTAAATGCAGTTTCATTGAAAGAGCTGAAGAGAGTGTATAGAAATGGTACAAACAAATGTAGACGATAAGAGAAAGAAGACTAATGAAGAGAATATACATAAGTGGAGGGAGCAAGAAAGAGAGGAAGACCAAGGCGATGGAAGGATGGAGTTAAATAGACTTTGAGGTACTGGAGCTTGAACATTCAGAAGGATGAGATGTATCATGGGAAAGATTACCTTAGAGCAATGTGGTGTATGGGATGATATGCCATCATTAAACTGAACCAAGGTATATGAAATGGTCAGGGGAACCAAGGGACTGGAATATGGGGCTTAGCTGCAGTTATTGGCTCTGATTTTGTCATAATCCATAACACAGCAAGGGAGAGAAGATAAGAAAATGAGGCTGTAGTTTTGTCTGTTCCTGGAGTTACCTTGCTAATATGGAGAATGGTAAACAAGTGGTAGTAGGAAGAGGTCCGGGAAATGACCCAGTTTCTTTCAAGATTTTGGAGGACCTACAGCTCAAGAAGTCTATTATGTACAACTAAGGGAAGAATAGAATATGAAGGTGCTCCTAAATGGTAAATGAGAGAGAGCTTCAATATGAGAGTGCCAAATTTTGTGAGTTTAAATGGGGTTTAGGAATGGTAGCCTCCCAGGTTCAATTGAATGAATGAGCACTGTCAATTTGAGTGTATCAACATCTTTTCTTTGTTTAGTTTCCTCTTACGAAAAACTGATTTGATGGAAAGTGAATGAATAACACTGTGAAGTGAAAAAACACCAAGTTAGTGTATGAAAGTGCAGCTTGCCAAAGGGAAGTGAAATTGTTATTTCTGATGTACCCAAAAGGTCACACTCTGGCATCTGAACATCTAAATTCTTCTCATGCTGTAGGATAATTTTCTTCAGTAAGCTTCAATAATGTTACTAGCATTACTTTAAGGGATAATCTAAGACCACTATCACTGCCTGAACTAGAAATGGCTTGTGTGGACTCAGTTACAGGAATGTACCAAAGCCAGTCAGTCAAAACTGGATCTGCAAAGAGAAGGCTACAGATGAAAGCAAAAAGAGGCTGGAAATGAAAATACCAGAAAACAAATGTTTGGGGGTGTCTTGGGAATTTGCAAAGGAACAAGATCAAGGAATAATAGAGCTAAACCTTAAGGTGAGAAAACTGAGGCAGCATTTCAAGGATCATAAAGGGAGTCAAGAGGCTACAGAGGAACAGAATCACAGTTCAGAGCATACCAAATCAAAGGAAAGATGAAATTATTAAAAAGACGACAAAGACTGATGTGTCTTCTCTGGATGTACTTGCTGCTATGAAATCAGAGAAGATGGAAGATTTAGAAACATACAGAAAATACAAGACTGGTGCTCGTTAGCCAAGAGAGAGTTTAGAAAGAATGTTAGAGACACAAAGGTTAACACAATTAGCTGAAAAGTGGGTGGCACCAAAATCTGAAAGATTAGTAAAGCAAAGGGGTGATAGATATAAATCACTTTTGGCTAGAATATATCATACAAAAGATAAGGAAGAAAGTGAATAAAGACAAGGGGAAATGCATATAAAAAGATTGCAGGGTACTCCCAGAAGCAATTTCCGACATAGTGGAATGGGGAAGAGCTGGAGGATATAAACAAGACAAGGAGGTGACCACTTATCGTTACCTTCGCCTTGGAGTCATCCAGCTAGGAAGTGCATAGACTCTTAAAGGGCATGGTAGGAATTTAGCAATATATTCATAAATTGTGACAAATCTAAGGAAAAGAGGGAGAAAAGAAAGGAGTACAGTCAGACAACAAAAAACTGAAGAAGCCACACAAAAGGATGGAGCAGCTCTGCTAGAACTGCAGGGAATGCAGGAGTGGTAGGAGACAGTAATGTTAGACTGAAAATAATGTATTCAAATGTTCATGGATTAATAATTGATGGTAACGAACTGGAATTCAAAGATCGTATAACGAAAAGTGCACCTGATATCACTGAAGTCATGGAACATATGCTTACGAAAGATATATGCCCTCACCTGATCTACCCAAAGCAGTAGATAACAGCAAGAAAAGAAAGAAAAGGTAAAGGGATCAGGGGAATAGCTCTCTTAATAAAAGAAAACCAGAAGTTTCAAGAAACAGTGGAAGATGGTCCATTCAGACAGCACATAATGGGAACAGTAACTGTAGGGAAGAAAACCATAGCCATGTTATTAATATGTAATCCTCGAAAGAACTGAAACAAACCAGAATATACAATGATGATGATGAAAGAACAATCAGGATGGTATATGAGGCAGAGAAACATGTACTTCTTAGAGATAGTAGAGATAATGGAAGATTTCAATTATAAAATGACAGACCAGAGGAATCAGATTCTCATGGTGACAGAGAGTCTTTGAGCAACATGTTTTTAGAATGTATCCATGAAAACTTTTTAAATTAACATGTCTTGAAGCACTCTAAGATAAGGAGTGATACACCATCATTAATTGATCTTTTCTTCATTCATACTAGCATGGATATTGAGAACATTACATACGATACACTAGTTAGAAAAGTAATCTCCCTATTGAAAATTCCTCAAAACTTTCCTCTCTACTCTGACGGTTCTGTAATTCCACCTCTAGACTCAATGAACATACTTGGTATTACTGTAACATCCACTCTATCTTGGGAGCTCCACACTACAGAAATAGTTAAGTCTACCTCAAGGAAACTGGAAGTCATGTTTAGAAGTAAAATATCTTTTTCCGAACACTTTCTGTTCATACAAAGCACTGATCCATACTTGTATGGAGTACTGCTCTCACATTTTTGGGTACTTCTAGTTATGCATCCTTACTTGGAAGAAGTGAGTAAAAAGCAGTCAGACTTGTAAACCCTCCCATGCAAACTTCAAAACTTGACTGTCTTGCCTTATTCCACAATGTTGGTTTACTTTCCCACTTCTACAGGTATTACTTTGGTTTTGCACCTGAAAGCTGGCTCCTTGTGTGCCTCCACCACTAGCTAGACATTGTAATACTCAGCAAGCTACAGCACCATATGTTACTGTGGCCATTAACAACTCAAGGGTGGGCCTTCCTGATAACTGTTTCTTTGTTGACATCTCAAAACTTTGGATCTCTCTAACTTTTCATGTCTAACAATAATTATAAACCGCCACATTCTAAAAGACAGGTCTTTCACTTTATCCAAAATACATAAATACCTTCTTGTCTTTTTCTTTCTCCCTTTCATTAACCTCTCTACATTTCAATTATGGCATGGCCTTGATGTGGACTTTTGTCCATGACTGGAACCTCCAATAAAAAAAAAGTAACGCTCAATTTTGAGTACGTGGCAACTCAGGTTCAGGCATGAAATAATAAAGATATAATCATGGAAACTTCATAAACTTCAATAATTTCCATAGTAATTGGGACTGGGAAAAGGAATGCAGTAGCCAGGAGCTGCTTTGTGTAAGAGAGGTTCTGTGAAATTTATAATGGAGTGGAGGCACGGGTACTTCAAGCCTCTAACACAAAGGGAACAGTAAGAAAGAGGAAGAAAATATCTAATAACAGATGCCACTAGGCAAAAGAGCTTTGAGATGTGTGGTTGCATAAATATAAATGACACTCTAGCCAGTCAGCATTTGCAAGGTATAAGAAAGTAAAGAATGAGCATGGCAGGATAAAAAAAGACGAACACAGAAACTTTGAAAAGAATACTATAGCCAAGGCAGATGAAAATCTAAAACTTTTTCATTAATTCATCAGAAGTCAGTTGTCTGTTTAGGAGCAGCTAATCAGGTTAAGATTTCTAAAATGAAAAACTGTAGAGGATGATGTAAGAATATGTGAGGAACTGAGTAATGAGTTCAAAAGACTTTCACAATGAAAAACACTATAGTCACAGCACCAGTGAGATGGAGTGAGGAGGTGGTTTTGGAAACTGTTGAGATACATAGAAAAGATGCTAAAAGAATATTCAAACATGACTTTACCTATACAAAGTTCATGATTCTGATGAAATTTCATCATATTTGCTGAAGAATATGTGTAGATACACTAGACAAAACCCTTGAATTACTGTTCAAGATGTCACTGGAGACAAGCAAAGGAATGGAAAGGGTAAAATGTCTTATTTACTTATAAGAAAGGACACTGGAAAGAAGTGTTGAACTACAGACCAGTTTCACTAAAAAGTGTGGTGTGTAAAGTTCTTGAAGAGATTAACAGAAAGTAAGTCGATGACTTTCTACAAAGGATAAATTTCTTAAGTGAGGGACAGCATTGTTTTAGGGAAAGAAGGTCATGTGTAAGTTTGCTCTTAAGAGTTCTTAAAGAGTAAACCCAGTCCTGGACAAAGGGAAATACTGGGTTTAGTCTGTATCTGGACTGCCAAAAGACATTTGACACTGTGCCACATATGAGACTGATAAATCTAGCTGGAATGAGGGAAGAAATTCCCACACTGGACAAAAGATTATCTCAGTAGGAAGGAACTAAGAAGACATGTTTGAGGAGCTTTTTCCAAATGGGTTGAGGTAATCAGCAAAGTGGCACAGGGTTCAGTTCTGAGACAATTATTCTTCTTGATCTATATTAATGACCTGCCTGTACATGTAGAATCCTGCCTGATTATGTTTGCAGGTGATGCAAAAGGTTGTGAGGAAGTGAAATGTGAGACAAATTTCACCAGCGTACTAGACCTAAACAGACCCCTAAAGTTGGTTTGAAACAAGGTTGATGAAATTCATCCTGGGCAAATGTAAAGTGACGAAGATGGGACAAAGTGGAAGACAGCCTAAATATAATCATTACCAAGCAGGATATAAGATTCTGGATTTTGCGTTAGAAGAACCTGGAGTGAATATCATCCCTAACCTATCACAAGAGTCCTATATCAGGAGAATATTGAAAATGTGGACAGTGGACAGTTCTTTGAGGGATGGAAGGTCAGAGCAACCAAAGGACATAGTATGAAATTAAATAAGAAACTTGCAAATTAGGATGGAAAGAAAGACTTTCACAGTATAAGAGTGGTGGATGAATGGAACAGACTGACTGAGGGCATGATTCATGCTGACAGCACACAAATCTAAGAAGTTGTACGATAGAAGAGTGTTGAAGAGACCTAGCTCCAGAAGCAAAATAACTACCTCCCTGTAAAGGACAAACAAGTAATTATGAAGAAAAATGCTTAAAACAAGTATTCCATGGAACTCATTGTATTCCCTAAAGTGTGGCTTTGTAACTGGAAATAAAAATGGGTGAAAATAGTGCTTAGAAACATCAAAACAACTGCATCAAGTTCTGAGGTCAACTTTGTGATTTTCTGAAGATACAAACCAGGTTACATTCCAGAGTAAAATCTTTAATGATGGGCATAAGTCCAGGAAAATTCAAAGCATTATTATGGGTCTTATGTCACTCTTCAGATGATGGAATATAACTGTGTTTGATTTTGACTTCTCAACCTAAAACAGCTATCTTGCATGTTGCATTGTCTCAACAACAATGGATGGGCAGACAGACAGACAGACATATGGACGATGACAGATTAAGTGACCCCTAAGCGTAAGCCATGCTATACATGTAATAAATGAAGTGTTACATAACGTAAGACCATATGCCTAACATCATTCTGCAATCAAAAGAAGAGTACAATGATGCATACAGAGAGAAACAGCATTATTTAATTACACAGTTCCATTACTCAGTATTTCCCAAAAAACAGACTCACCAACTATCTTGAGACCTCTCTCCTATTCTTTTAGGACCTATCCTACCCTTCCTCATTTTTCATATTTTTCTTTTCATGCAAAACAGTTTACTTCAAGTTTACTAGATGTCAAGACAAGCTATGAATACACATGTAAATATTAAGATATACACAAAAACTATTTCTGTGATATACAAAGCCATAACCCTCACCATTCATTATGAAGAAAATCTCTAATGATTCAGATTTTGTCATTTATAGTTTCTTTCCTACCTTCACTTTCTTTCCTTCTTCATTTAACGTATACTCTGTTATAGTCTTAGAATTACCATCAATTTTCTCAACTGGAGGTGGAAGGTTTCCTCCTGCAAAAAACATTACATTGTAGAAATCAACATATCAATTTTTGAAGATGAAAATTTCCATGAACATATAAAAGTCAATATCATTTCACTGATGATGATGAGAAAGTATGAGCATATTACACTTCATAAGTGGAGCTTTTTTTTTATGCAAGAACCATTT
Source organism: Panulirus versicolor (assembly GCA_032361705.1). Taxonomy (NCBI): domain Eukaryota; kingdom Metazoa; phylum Arthropoda; class Malacostraca; order Decapoda; family Palinuridae; genus Panulirus; species Panulirus versicolor. Next base: position 2,284 of record JAUUDZ010017686.1, on the reverse strand, counting down.
CAGTTATACATCTGATATACTTTGACCCAGAAAGGCTGGTTCATTCTCTTCGACATAATATTTACATTAGTAACATTAGTGAGGAGCTACCAGACAACAGGTTCCCACACAGAAAGCATAGTACCATACCTCCAGCCCAACTACAACCTAAAGCAGGGGTTTTTAAATTTACTCACCTTGGAATACAGAAGACTGAAGGGTAACCTCATCACAATCTTTAAGTTTTTATGAGGTAAACCAAGTGGTCAGAGGACAGTTCTTTGGGAGATGTAGAGATAGAGCAACCAGAAAACTTGCAAATAAGAATGCAAAGAAATACTTATATAGTACAAGAGTAGTGGATTAATGAAACTGACTAAGGGTGTGGTTAATGAAAACAACATACATAAACTCAAGAGGTTGTATAATAGTTGACAGCATTCAAGAGATGGGGCCCAACAATAGGTTATACAATAAATAATTACAAGTTATCAAAAGAACAAAGTAATACAAAGAAACTGAATCCTTTTGATCCTGTTTATGATTGCAAGACATGTTAAAATGATCAGTGAATAAAAAGTAGCATACATGAGAACTACATGCAAACATGAGACCCATAAATGAACAATAATGTTGGATGTAAGCAAAGTATCTATCAAGCCTCCATTAATACAACTCATGAAAATGATGCCAACCAGAGAGGACACTTACCTTCGACTTCTTCCACTTCATCAGCCCAACTTGATTTCACCACACTGTAGAGAAAATAATTTCTAATTACATAAAAAAATATCTGTATTCAATCTATGCTGGCAAAAACCATGATTTTTAGATAAATACATGATCATTACTGTACTATTCAAAAGCAAAACTCCATGTGTTTTACTTCTGTACTGTTATCTCAAAACCCTTCAAATCCAGTACTGCATATACACTGCAATCATCTGAGAGTGATAAATACATTTGCAAAAGCGATGTCGCTTCCATTTTAGATCTTTCAGTCATCTCTACATCAGCCCTGATTATCAACTGCAGGCTTCTGGACACAGCATTGGCAAGGGGCCATGTGGTCTTGATCTCTTAAATGAGGTGAAGCACTGCTGAAGTGTTGCAGGAAGCAGCTGCCTGATTCTGTATTCTGAGTGCCTAATGTGCCTAAAAATCTCACATGTACCTATATTTTCTTGCTTCCAGGCAAGAACTTGGGTTTTCTCCGTAGACAGATTAGCCAACTATCTTGTAGCATAGATGGAAGAAATACAGTACCCATAAGAGACATTTCCAACCTGAAGTGGCAGCGAAGAAAAAAGAAACATCATCCTTCCCTCAAGATAGTATGAAGCACAATGAGGCAGGGTGCTGACACTCACACCATTAGACACACTGATCTCAGCAACCATATGCATGATGATTTCATCCTTACAGTGTCACATGCTTGTACCTACAATAGACCTTAGCCATGCATCGCCTTTGAAAATATATGAGGGCAAACAATGTTCTGTAACACTGTAATTACAAAAATATGGACTTTTACTTGTGGAACTTATGGATCCGGAGAAAGCATTTGGTATGATGACAGAAAATATTTAAATGAAATGTTGAGAATACAGTATATGGTGTGGGAGGAAAGCTATTAAAGAGAGGTATTTATCAAGAGAATATAGCAGAGGGTGAGTGGTTCCAGGTAAAAGTGGGTCTGTGTCAGGGGTGTGTGATGTCACCAAGGCTATGTATTGTGCTTATGGATTAAATTGTGATGAAGGTAAATGCAAGGGACTTAGAGAAAGAGCGGGAGGTAGGTATGCATTTTTTCTTTGAGCTGGGAGGTATGTGAATTCTAGTTTGATGACAACATGGAGCAGGTGGTAGATCCAAGTGAAAAACTAGAAAAGATGGGATCTGAGTTTGGGAGAGTGCATGAAAGGTGAAAGCTGAGATAATGAAGGTTATTAAGTTCAGCAATGCAAAGAGACAGGTTAATTGAGTTGTAAGTTTGAAGGAAGGAAACTTGAAGAAAAATACGTCTTTTAAATACCTAAAGGGTGGACCAGGGGAGCTGAGTCATGCAGTGCTCGAGGGGACAAAGGTCCTTAGAACACTGAGGATTGTCCTAACAGTGATGTATGAATGAAAAACATGGCTAATGATGAAAATGTATGGATGAGGGTGAATGTGTTGAAAATGAAATGCTCGATGATGATATGCAGTATGAGTAGGGTGGAACAAGTAAGATATGATAGGGTAAGAGAGAGGTGTCATAATAATTTGAGTATGACTGATAGCTGAAGGTGTGCTGAAATGGTAT
>JAUUDZ010017676.1:0-11378 GCA_032361705.1 Panulirus versicolor | reverse complement strand
TTACACTGACCAACGAACTGGCGCAGTCAACAGTGAATCATGTCCGGGCCATTTGTTCTCAGTGGCTAGTGCGACGCGTCGTGCTTCCCAGCCTGCTGACAGCTTTACGTCTCAAGAAAAAAAACATTAAAAGACTGTCCGGATTTTATTAGCTACATCCGACTAGCTGGCATTTACATATGTCCACTGTTCATTTTTTCTACATTTGTAGTGCACAGACACGATGGACTTAATTCTACCACACTGCTATGCATAACATATTGCAAATATTCTTTCGCGTGTATTCTTTTGAGATCCACCTCAGCATAATATAATTCATTGACAGTACTTTTATGCACTAATGAAGCAATGTTATTTTTCTAAATCCTTAAGTTTTCTTAATCTCCAAAATAACTAGGCTTGACAAAGTGAAAATCATGGTCTTTATTCTCTTAGAATAATGTTTTGTGTGCTAAACAACCTGAATCCCACGGACATATCACTATCTCGGTATATAAACATATATATGAAGGAAGACATGGTTGTCATGTTAAACAATTATTAAATGTAGCGATGGCGGATGTTGGCGTGAGGTGGTCCAGGGGCAGCACCAGCCAGTCGCTTGGTCGCTGCCCAGCTCACTGACAAGTGACGGATAACCTCATATCTGGCTGCTAATGGCTACCACCTCACACAACGCCTTTCCTGTCCTTCCTTGCACTCTCACCTCCTCTTCAGAATCAAATGATATTACTGAAACGCGGAACAGCAAAAAAGGACATGAAGAATTATTAGCTATAGCTGACATCCAATACTTCCTGTTTATTGTAAGTGGTTAGGTAATACAGAGGTCACCTATCCATTTCACATTTTGAGGCAGGATTTATCTTGAAAGCATCAATGTGAAAAACGGATTAATAAGCATCTAATTATTCCGCCTGCTTTTGGTTTCGCAGCGACTGAAAAGTCACATGAGTGAGGCTATAGCGCGTGATTGCACACCCGTCTTCGAAGAACTCCAAAGGAGCCCATCCTTTCCCTGCTACTAATTGTAGCGCAGGTTTGCAGCTGTAGGAATCCCTGGAGAAGAGGTCCTTGGGTTACATAGACTGCATTATGTTGCCTCGTGTGGTATACGATGGTTCATGTTCAGATAGAAGCGAAAGCATTTCGTTCCCACGTTTTGCAATAGATCTTGTTATTAAGGGGCTTTGTGGGCTACGCTTTGCTAAAATGCTCTTTTGCGACGCCTTTGATGCTAACGCTTTACCAAATAGCTATTATGGTGAGACTTCCTAATGCTTATACAACAATGAATTACTTCAGACTTATTGTACTGACGCAGCATTCAACATTGCTACAAGGCTTTCGTACGAATGCTGAATGTGGCATTCGGTGGTCTCAAATTATCTTGAGAAATCTATGTTGCATTAAGTGATTTTATAACGACGATAATCACATCAATGTTGCATTAAATGGTCTCATGACAATGCATGGCATGCACCATCAAATAGTTCATGTCGAGCCTTATACACAGTGGCTACATCAGTTGGTCCCATGACAACTGGTCTCACGACCAGTCTAAGCTATTGATGACACGTTAAATGGTTTCAGGACCATGATTATATGTTTATGCTGTATCATTTGATGAAGATCATACATAAATGCTGCATTAAATGTTTATATACTAATCTTTTGAATTAAAAATCTCCTGGCCAAGCTTTTGATACTGCTCATATTTCAAAGAAAAGTTGTGTGTTGAAGATGATTCTTAGGAGAATTGGAAATCAACTCTTCCTCAGCAAGACTTTCAAAACTGATACAGTCTCTGACTACCAACACTCAATCCAAGAGCATTTCCCCATACTCCTGTCTTATCATGGTACAGATTGGGGAAGTTATTGGCGTTTTCTTAAACTCATGAACCAACTTTTGCTCACCTTTCCAAATCAATTATTCTTTGCGGAAACCGACTGACGCAGCAGAGCGAAATCATCAATAGAATGATAACTAAACAAAAATTGATGAGTTTTATGATATCCTAAGACCAACACAAGTCGAGAGTACATGGGATAAACTGGTTTTGTCTGAAGAGATGCGAATACTTATGGATATATATATATATATAAAAAAAAACAGGAGACACTAAAACACGATCGATTACATATCTAACGGAACCCTGCAAAAGAGGCAACGAAATATCGAAACGTTGAACAGTAAACATACAGCTGAGACCTTGAGGAAAACGGTGTAGCAAGAATGTGCTTTTAGCGTAGAGGATCTTGTTAGCGCTTAAGGTTAATTACAACCTTAAGAGTGGAAGTAAACAGTGGGCGTTACAGATGATATGGCAGGAAGAATGTGAGCAGCAGGGATGAATTACTGAGGCTCGCCTCCGGAGTGATAAGAATGGTGAGTGGATATTGAGGATGTGAGAGGCCGGTGTGGAATAAAAAATGGATCAGCTAAAGAAACAAGAACATTAAGGGTGAAGTCTTTTGACAGTGTAGAGGTTAAAGTAAAGGATGGGTACGAGAACCGATTGTATGGGTACATGGAGAGGATGGATACTATACAGGTATATGAAAAGGATGGATGTTGTACAAATGGATTGCATGAAGAGAATGGGTGTTGCAGAGATGGCGAAGGATTGTCAAGGAAGCCATGGCTGGAGGAAGCGTTTGCAAGGGACTCATCGACTCGGAAAGATAAGTTTTTTCCATGAAAGGCAACATAATCTATACGTTGGTGTGCGTGTAATGAATTGCAATATTCTCTTTCCATCAAGACCATATCAGTGTGAAAAGACGATATGAATCACATTATCTCGGTTCATGTGAAATTCGAAGCATCTGACATTACAAAAAATAACTCATTCACATGCTTTGTCGTAATAGATACTGACCTCAAAGTCCCGGGAATGAGGGATGAGTGCGCCTTCACGGTACCATTGTACTCCGGGCATGGGAGTACCCACCACCACCGTGTTGAAGCGGGCCCGGGTACCTTCGTCCACTGTCACGGAATCCAGGGGTGCGACTGATGGCGGCACCTCCACCTGCTGCGGCTGCACTACCTGCAGCTTAGCCTCTACGGTGCACTGAGGACACAAGAGACAAACCTGGTCAGTTCGAGTCGTCGTGAAATCCACAAGTAAAAGATCTGACTTTATATACGTAAGCTTTGTAAATCCAATCCAATCATTTCAAATATATCTTAAAGGGATCTCACCCCACTGAGTTCTACCATAAACAAAATACAAGGGTTTGCGGTACGATACCTTGCCGGAGGGGTTGGTGGCGACGCAGAAGTAAGTGCCCTCGTCTTCAGGGAAAGCCTCCGAGATGCGGAGGCAGTAACGGTCGCCATCAGCTGTCATAGTGAAGTACTTGCTGTGTTTGATGGGCTCTTTGCCCTTCAGCCACTGAATCTTGGGTTCTGTTGTTGGAGGAATCATTAAAGTAGTTGAGGTGTATTGAAATATCTCAGTCTACAAAAAACAATCAGTCATAACTATAAGGTTTTCTAAAATATCGCCGTCAAACAGGTGACATTATGATATACTAACATCAAAAGAACTTGAGAATTACTTACTGGGTGAGCCTGTGATGACGCAGTCGAAGAATGCGCCTTGTCCTTCCTGTACATTCATGGACTTGAGTTTCTGTACAATCTTCGGGGCCTGAGGCGCACCTGAAGGCGCAGTTGTGCTTTGCGGGGTCTGAGCGGGACCTGGACCAGCGACTTCGACAGTCGCCTCACAGCGGGCTTCACCTGCCTTGTTGATGGCTACACACTCGTACCTCGCGCTGTCGGTCGGCACAGCCTCAATGATCAGCAGTGTGTGTGTCTCATCTTCTGACACCATCTTGTAATGACTGTCTTGTACAAGCTTACGACCATTCTTCAGCCAGTAAGTGTCGATCGGTATTGTGCCTTGGATGACGGCGTCAAGTCGCACCAGACTACCTGGCTTACCCTGTGTGTCCTGGATAGTCTGGGAGAAGCTGGGCGGCACGGCTCCCGCACGACTTTGCTTGCGCTCAGCGACCACCAAGTTAGCTGAGCACTTAGCACGGCCTCCACGGTTCTCGGCTACACAGGCAAACACGCCAGAGTCTTCCATGAATACCTCACGGATGATCAGGACGCTCTTGTCGCCGAAGGTATGGATCTGGAAGTCAGGGGAGCTGGTAATGAGGAAGTCCTCGCGATACCACTGGACGGTTGGCATAGGGTCGCCATCGAACTCCACCTGGAAACGTGCTGGCTCTCTCTCATAGGATCGGCATGGCTGAATCTTCTTGATGAAGAACGGAGGCTTAGCTGGCTTCTGTGGTGGACCCTGGACGAAGCGCTCAGTTGTCTTGCCTGTGTGTTCCATTTCAGTCTTCTCTGTGGCTGTAATCTTACGGTGAATCTCCAGGTCTCCCTGAATCTCCTTCTGTGTCTGTTTCTGTGTGCTTGTGTGAATCTGAAAGACAAGTGAAGCATTAAATCATTATTCATTAATTCCAAACCTTGAAAGATAAACTATGAAAATGCTCTTGGTCAAAGGTAAATGTGTGTGAAATGAAGACTCATACTGGCCCTTTATGCTTCAGTTACTAGACACAAAGTACACGTAAATCTGCCAGGAAAGACCCACCTCTTTGCCGTGGACGGTGGACTCTGAGGGCTCCATCTCCCTCAACGTGGCTTCATCGTGACGTACGTCCTGTGTGTCCCTGAGGCAGATAGTAGCGTTCATTAGTAACTTGTGCGTCTTGCAGCAAACACATCCTACTGTTGCTCGTAACATGAGCAAAGTTTCTAGAGTCCTGAGCAGGTGATAGTTTCTGTGGCATCTTTCAGCATATTCTTGGTTGAAAGCTGACATTATCTGACTATGGGTAACGGATTTATTCTGTGACAATCGGTTTACAACTAATTTGATGATACTGATGGAAAAATGGGGATTTTTTTAAGTCTATAATGGACTTGTAAATCTGATGCCTTTTGTGTCGAGATTGAAGGGTGAAGTGTAAGAACATGTATATTCAAAGATAAAGTTACCTTTCGAATCATTACCCATCGCAGATCGAAACTAGTTTTCCATGGACCATATTCTTCATTAGCTTTTTTCATTCACACATGAAGTATTTGGTACGAAAAGATACTATATACAGTTCTCAGACAACACAGATTATACGTACAGTAAAATTTCAACTAGGACCCATGACACGAAAAATTCTTTTAAACTATAAGTCTTCTACTCATAGTGACCATACACTCATTATTTCTAAATCAAAAACCGTTTGTAGATATCATGCATGTTAGCGTCCTAAGGGTAATAGGAAACACAGATCAGGAGATGTAGACAGACATCTATAAGACAGTGTCGAAGAGGGTGTAAGACACCCATCAGACAGTGTCGGAAGAGGTGAGGATAGACACTCGTCAGACAGTCCCTGAGGAGTATAGACAGACAATCTGGCAGTGTTGGATGCACAGACACACATTAAACAGTGACGGAGGTATAGACATACACCCATCAGACAGTGCCAGGTCTGTGGTTCACTGCTGACATACATCACAACTATGAGACAAGCAACTTTTCTAAAACACAAGACATTGTTACTCTAGTGAATAGTACACACGCCTTGCGTTCCAATACTTTTCACAGCAACAGATCCATAATTTCTTTTTTCCAGAAATTAAACAAAGATTATAAGAAGCGTATGCTAGTGCTACAGAACTGTAAACTGTTTCGCTTGTTACAGCAGTGTTAAGTCAGACAAACCAAAACTGAATCGTGAGTAGAGATGGTGTAAATAAAGTACTTTCACATAATCAATAAAATAAAGTCCAATCGCAAGTCACTTCAAACCATAGTCTTGTAACAGAAAACTCAAATAAAGATGTTAAAAGAATCTGAAATCAACTGTAGAAATTAAGAGTAAAATGGTAATAAATCCAGTGAGTCAAATAAAGAAAAGCGTGGAAAAAATAAATGGTCACGAGAGTTGCACTGGAGGTGGGTGAGATAGGCTACCTTAACACCCGCCTGGGCGGCTTCTGGTAGTTAGGCTGCACAGAGTCAGCCTCTCCGTCGCTGTCGGAAAGCCAGGAATCATTTCAGAAAACTGACTATTACAGCCTCGGATGTTAACAAGCTTAACAGTGTAAACCCTAGTTATCTTATGGTTATCATATGCCTGACAAGACAAGTGTATGGTGAAAAGAAGTGTTCAAACTTTGTGGTATTATCATGTGCTGAAAATGAGTCACTGTAGCTGAAAGGTATGATATCCATCACTGTGAAAGATTTTAAACCTTTACGAATATCTAGCACAAGAATTTACTCTGACAAGACAATAAATGAATATTTCCTGTGTGTGTTTCTACTTGAGATATCGACTATTTTGTATAAGAAATACTAATGTTCCAAATACAACGTGACTGTACAGATGAAAGCTACTAGTCTAGGTGGTGAGGGTTTAGTGGCACGGTCTGAGAGACCGAAGGTGGAAGGCATATGGTCGTGGGCGACCTTCCTGATACTTACAGCTGTTCCTCATAGCGGGAGGCCATGCCCTTGGCGAGCGAGTGCTGGGCAGCGTGCTCAGCAGGCGAGGCGAACAGTTTCGCATCCCTCTTGTGTCCCTTCAGCCTCTGGCTATCCTCCAGCTGTACAGGAAATGAAAAAGATTCGTCTTTAGGATAACATCATTGTAAAGGTTCTTGGAGTTCTTATGGTCAGTGTAATTGGAGTTAAGGGTACGATCGTGTTTATGGGGTACATGTGTATGATTGGATTCTTGTACCTGTGAAGATGTGTTTTCATGTTATTTGGGGCTATGGGGATTCTCAAGGACCTGGTGACCTGGTAGTTGTATGTGTATAATTGGTCATGTGTTCGTATGGTTCGTAAAGATTATCTGTTCGTGAGGTCTCATTATGTATGAAGATTGGCTGGTCATGAAATCATGTGGTTTATAAAGAATGTCAGGCCATGAGTCCTCGTGGTTTATGATCATCAGGTCATGGGGTCTATGGTGTATGGAGATTATCAGGTCATGAGTTCTCGTAGTTTATGGAGATTTTCAGGTCATGAATTCTCATGGTTTAAGGAGTCATTGTGATTATGGAGACACTGAGGTAGGGTGTTAAGAGATGAGCAGATACTGCCCTATGATAGCAATCCATTTACACTTAACATCCCTTAATGTGTGAGAGCTGTGTATGTGTGTATGGGGGCGATGGGACAGTTTAAAAAGCTATTATAGAATATATAAACAGTGTTTGAAAAGAAGTGATAAAAGGAAAGATTTTAAATACTGAACTCTAGTATACTGGATGCTGACGACAATATTTCTCTCACGGGGCATTGAAAATAGCTTTTAACTTAAGTCTACAAGGTGATCACTGACAGCTATTTACAATATTTAAAGCATTTCATCCCGACGTCTGCCACCAGACTTGTTCACGTTGTTACAAAGCCTTATACCGGTGGTCAGTGACAGACCAACATATCGGAGGAATTCTCAACTCCTGGTGTCGGTGTACAGGTTCACGAACAACACCGCTGACCGCGTCTCTCCACACATCCTCCCTTCATACCATTTCAATACATTCCAAGCTGTTCGGAGAGCGATACTTAGTAGCAATTCCTCCCAAAGGTAACCAGATTACTGATCTAGTTATCTGAATCACTTCTTCAGGGTTTGATGAAAAAATGAGCTGGTAAACTTAATATTCAAAACTATGAGTATTTTATTCAGATTTTGATAACATAACGCCAGGAAATCTCTTAAGAGGTCTCCTGCAGCTTCAAGGCTTCGCTACATCCAGTAGCAAAGACAATGGACATCTTTGGTATAAGATGTTCCTCGAAGCGAAGACTGTCCTTTTTTTCGTCCAATGACGATGATACAGTCTCGAAGAAGTAGTCCAATCACGCTTACGAATATGTATATTCCGAAACAGAAGACTAACGCAACGAAATTTGAATCCATAGGGAACTCGCGAGCAGGTTCAACTCACCTCCTTGATCTTCTCTCCTGCGTTCTTCTGCCTGGCCAACTTCTGCCACTCAGTCTCCTCAGTCTTGTCGACTGGTCTGGCCATGTACTCTCCGAACTTGGACTCGTGGAGGATGGAATAGTCTGTGTCGATCTTTTCCTCGAAGACGCGCTCGAGTTCGGTGTCCTGGCGCTCCTTCTGGTAACTCTTCAGGTCATAGTCATACCAAGCTACAAAAACAACAGTTGTTAGGCCCAACCCTCCCGCCAGCACGGCAGGGCGCATGCGCAAGCCACCACCGAACTCTGGCTACCAGCACATGTAACTAGGGGGAGCCTTGTGCAGGAATACAACCAGGGTTGACTGGTGCATCTAGAGAGTGACTGGAGGCACTAAGGGAAAGTCTAATCGTTCTAAAGGTGGCAAGTGCAGCATACAAATCAACAAAGGTAATAACAGTCATCAAATAGGCCATGGAAAAAGTGTCAAGCCGATATACAAGTGTGACTGGGAATACAATGCAAGAGGTTTATGTCTTCAGGAACATTGTTGTTTCACAATTGGTAATCACTTCTGAGCAGAAATATTTACTGTGGCAATACAAAAAACATATACTGTATATATGATGGACATGCAACAGATACATTTACATACTGAAGAATGACATACGGAGATAATTACAGACAGTCAGTTCTAAAATGTTAGAAAACGGGGGCGGGAATTAGAAGCGACTGTACAGCTGGACTTAACTGGTGTTTCTTCTAGTCGAGTTAAAGTAGTTAGGGATGAGGGTCGGGTGGACGGAACTAAAACGTAAGGCAGCAACTAAACCAAGAACATGACCTATGTGGGAACAACTGCAGCACTCGACATGCCTCAACTCTTACCTTCCGGGACTTACCAAATAATAATACTGGAGAACAAATGAAGAAATAAAAAGAACTATTGTTGGGAGAAAATGAAAATTAAAAGTGGCATACAGGAGGTAGTACTTAGTGTTTGTCGCTTTATAGAGCGAAGTCAGAGCCAGTAGGTGAGTGTAGCGCGATGGTGTTAGCGGTGATGTGAGCTTGAAAGGCTGCTTTAGCGCCCAACCTTGGCCAGTGTGACACGCGAGCCAGCACCACCCCAGCGGGTAGGCGCCAGTCCGTCTGGGTTAGTACTGACAGGCGGGTCAACCACATAGCCTTGTAGACTAGGCAAGTGACGCACAGCCAACTAAAAATGTTCCATATGGTTATAGGGTAATGAGGGAGAGTGGGATAGATTAGGCCTCCACCGCTACAAAAACTGGTCAGTAACCGTCCACACAATCTGAAAGAAAGAGGCTTGAGAATGAGATGATGATGATGATGATGTTGACGATGGTGATGATCATCATGATGATGCGTCCCTGCCAGGTGGTGACAGAGTGCAGCGGTGAGAGCGAAGGACTAGCGAAGTGAAAACTCCGGACGGGGGAAACTTCCACAAGTCGTACAGAGAATCACGCGCTTTGAGTGATCCTCATATACGCTCAGGCATCACCTCCGTCAGTCCAGAGTTCCCACCTAGCCCGGCGGCGCCGAGGACTTACGTTTGGGCGAGTTCTTAAGGACTGCGCGATAGTCGTCTTGGCGTGGGTTCACCTTGAGGTCGCAGCAAGCGTAGCACTCGCCCAGGGAGTTGCGACAGATGACCTCCACCTTCCCGTTGTCGTACTGCCGGGTTCTTGGGATGTCCAAGTGGTACATTCCGTCGTACCAGATCTTGAAGCGATTACCCTGCGTGATGAGGAACGTCCCATTGTGATTACACATGATTACTCGAGCTATCTGATAACATTATTTTTTCCAGAGCTTAATTACTGTTTCCAAAATTTCTAATCTGTCATTCTAGACTCGAAAACTCCAGCATGGAAAGTCGTATCTCAGTGCAAACTGTCTCCCTGGCCACTCACGCTCATAGCCGTGTTGCCGTTGACAATCCACATGACTCTGGGTCTCGGGTGGCCGGACACACGGATGCTGAAGCGGGCCCAGTCTCCCTCCTGCACCACCAGGCTCTCTGGTTTCTTCAGCACTTCAGGCTTGACGCGTTGTTTTTCTTCTTCCGCAGGAGCCTCGCGGGCACTGCCGGAGATATACTCACAATAGATCGTCCTATATAATACAGTCATCAAACATGGTGATTCATACGTAACTATAAACCTCTGATAGCTGGATCAGTCATCTGCATGATCAAGTTTTTATATTCTGTCAGAATAATCTTATCATCGTTATCACACTAGAAGCACGATGCATCCTCCTCTTAACTTCACAACCTCAACCAATTAGTTCTTGTGCCTCAGCCCATACCTATTATACTGCACATATCTTCAAAAGATTCCATTTATCTCCCTGCCATATTCTTCTTATATTTCAGTGTATCTTCCATATCCTGCCTTGTTTACACTAGACTATTGAATTCCTACAGAAAATCTAACTCGTTATTTCGACCATAAAGTTATTTACTTTCTGCATTTCACAACAAATCCTTTACGGCTCCTCATTAGCATCTTAAGATCTACTTCCTGGTTCTTTCAGCCTTCATAACCTGTTCTCCCACCAATCACTTCACCCTGATTATTCTTGGTACACTTTCATTCCAATATGATAATCTCTTCATCAATATTCTCCTTCTCATCTCAAGTGTTCTTACACTGCAGTCCCAACCAGCTTCCTGTGTTCTCATCTCTTAAAAGACTCCCATTCGACCACCTCGATTATGGTTCCCCGTGTCAAAACACCAGGGGTTCTACTCCAGCAATTCTAAGGACCATGTGAGCAGACAATCTCCGTGAACCATCAAATACTTTTTACAAAGCACGTATCATACTGAGAACGATGATGTCTCTCTACTCATTTCCTTTCGTCAACGCGTCACATTTCCCTGAACGAATTCTCAGGACATTTTGTCATTTTCCCAACCAAAAGACTCTTAGACATAATTTCCCAGATTCGTCTTCACACTCTCATTTACTGAGACATAATAACCCAAAACTTGAAGTCCCAAGTTATACATTCCAGTCTGAAGAGTATATACTCTAATATCCTAAAGTTTGATTCACTTATGCCCATACACAAAACAGCAAAACTTTGCTTTATCTTCCACCAGTTCATCAAACTATCTGGCAAATAATAAAAACAATTTGTCTCGCGTTTCTTAACTTCGATTTAGTGTCATTCACTCTTATCACATCCATATTACTCATCTATGGCTCACTAAAATTCAGTACTCAGTGTTTGAGTTCCATTAGTTCCATATCCTTATACTGAAAATCAAATACCCTTGTACGTATGTGTGTGTGTGTATGTGTGTGTGTGTGTGTGTGTGTGTGTGTGTGTGTGTGTGTGTGTGTGTGTATGTGTGTGTGT
>JAUUDZ010017654.1:0-11380 GCA_032361705.1 Panulirus versicolor | reverse complement strand
CGCTTGATCCGCCTGTTGTTATTTCATAAGGCTGGTGCAGGAGAGTTTGTGCTCTCTCTGGTAACTCACTATTTTCTGTATCGTGATCCTGTGCATTTTCTGCTATGTTGTCCCGGTTTAGGAAAGTGGCGTATACTGTCAAAGTGGTTGCCTAACGATGGGGAAGTTTTCATGCCTTGGTGTTTAGAAGTTTGGGGTGTGGGCGACTTGATCGTATGCTGCTAGTGTTCCCCTATGTACATTTTGTTCTGACAACCTTTGTTACCTTACTGCACATGACGGCAGCCGAGAAAGGTTGTTTAGGCTTGTTTGTACTTTCCCATGTGTGGTATTTTTTCCATGCACACGAAACACTGTTGAATTCTTTCTTTTTTCAACAGTCGTGTGTTGCGTGCTCTTTATTTGCCCGGTACTGAATATAATTCAATTTCAATCTGGTATTTAAATGCAGGTTACATGAATTCATTTACATAAATTCAGCCGTTGCTGGTAGGACTTGGCGGCCATTTCGGTCGCATCATTTTAAGATTGTGCGAGATGAAGGATCAGAGTTATATCAAGGCTCTGATTATTAGTCATATAACCCAAGGACTCCTGCAGGCTTGAGGCTCCTCCCCTCCGCTCTACGAAGGAGCAGGAAAATGACAGATTTCATAGGAGAGGACTTGAAGCCTTGGAGTGACTCTTCCCTTGCGTCCGCTGACGGTCATGACGTCATCTGGATGGCTAAGTTACACATTTTGATATCCAGTATTGGGTTGAGGGAAGGCGCTAGAAGCGTTTATTAAACGTTTTAAGCAATTTTTTGGTGGGTCAGGACGCAGCAGCAGCAGTTGCCCTGCCGTCCATCATACACGGCATCACTCATGGCAATTGTTGTTGCTTGTTAGGTTTAACTCAGCGACCTATGAGGAAGGTCATTACGTCTGCAACCCTTGTCAATTTTTGACTGTATAAAGTCCCTGTATAATGATCCTATCAGTGCTATCTGAACATATAGGGAAAAGTAATGAATATCTATAAACAACAAAAGACAAAATATAGTTATTGGAATAAAAGTAGGTAAGTGGGTATTTTGTCAACATGGCAGCAAACACTCCAAGTCGGCACAACATCCACTGTTACAGTGCCAGAAGGACTGAGAAAAGATAGGACAGATTAGAGAGGTAGGCCTTCACCTTGGCATGCAGTACATACATGAATTATGAAATATTAACATCGGCAATTCGTTAGCTCAACACCATAACGGAACCATCTCCAAACCGAACCACCTCTGCTCCAGGCCAGCACCATGATGAGCAAATACCTTCGCCTATCACATAACCAGCCAAAAGTAGAAGCAGCCACACCCTGAAGTCAGCCCCGGTATGTGATGTAAGGCTGTAGATGGGTGCTGTATGTGATGTAAGGCTGTAGGTGGGTGCTGTATGTGATGTAAGGTTGTAGGTGGGTGCTGTATGTGATGTAAGGTTGTAGGTGGGTGCTGTATGTGGAGTTGAGACGTGGACAGGCTAGCATGACTTCCTCCCTTCTGTTCCTCATGTATAAGGTCGTCCAATCCAACTACTTGTTTGTATGTTCTTGTGATGGTCAGGTTGGTCCACTGACTCCGCTACGGAAGAAGTATTGATTTCTTTCCCGAGGAAAGGCAGGACCCCAGCTCCCGAGGGATCGGAACGACCTTCGCGAGTTCTGAGGTCGACTTGGCCATCCGGTCTGCCTATTCTCACCGACGAAGTGTATTCTTAGGGCCAGGGGTCTGACGCCTCTGTCGACGAACTGTTCATATTGTTGTGCCAGGCGACAGGCAATAGCATTTCTTCTCCTTACCATAAGAATACCACACTTTAACATTAATTCATCTCGACGCAGCTGGAGAGAGGTACATTTGCCTCAGCTTCCAATAACGGAACTCTGGTACATGACAGAACTCCAAGACACATTCGAAGGCATTTAACGTACAACACATCGAACCTTTTCAGGGTACAGTCCTTTGATGAAGCATACACCAGAGAACCATAGTCTAGCCTTGTACAACGTTAAGAAAGATTTCCTGTTGGCCTCCCAAAATGAACCCGAGAGATACTTAAGAATATTTAATCATCTATCATGATTTATGATCAAATGATCTATACGCTTTTTCCAATCCAATCTCTGGTCAAAGTTTAATCCAGGAAACCTTACGTTATTGCAGAAGGGAATCGGATTGTTGTCTATTTCAGCTGCTTATTCGGGAGTTTTTTTGTTTTTTTTTTGTGTAGAAACAACAGCGACACTTTTAGGTGGTGAAAACTTAAATCCCTGCCGTAGCGTCCAACGATGAACGGCTTCAAACGCAACTTGAACCAGTTCAACCGGAAACTGTGCATTAGGCGAGCAGCGCCATATTGCACAATCATCAGCATAAAGTAAGTAATTGAGGTTTCGAGGGACGGAAGCTGGAGACAGAATATCATTAATCATAATATTAGACAATGTTGGGCTCAGAACGCTGCCTTGCAACACCCCATTCTCTTAGATGCAGCGATCTTGACTGCAAATGCTCTGTCATTTAAGAAATATTGAATAGAAATAGGTAAATAACCTCTTAAACCAACAGCATAAAGTTTGCTTAAGAATCCATAACGCCATGTCAGGTCAAAATGCCTTTTCCAAACCTAGAAAAAAAACTCCAATTAAAAAGATCATAAAAGCGTCTGATATGTTGTTTTAAATTATTCAAATGGCCTATTGTGCTTTTGTGTGTACGGAATGCACGCTGTTGATCATTTGATAAGTTCTGTGATTCCAATAAAAAGATAAGTCTTTTGATAACCATTCTTTCCATGACCTTACAAATGCAGCTCGTCAATACAGTAGGTCGAAACGAACTAATATTCGTAAGGCTTCCAGAACCTTTTAGGATGGGGATGACGTGCGTAAAGTGCCATGAGTTTGGAAACGTTCAAGACGTCCACATCTCATTATACGATGCTAACAGCTTCGTCAGGTTAGCCTGACTAAGATGCTGAACATCTCGAAGGTCATCCCGCTGAGTCCTGGGCTGGTACCTTTACAGGATTTCAGGGCAAGAAGTAATTGCCCGAGCTGTTTATGTCTGAGAATCTCCTGGTGATACCGTTGGCTATGTCAACTGGGTCGTCGATGGTGCTGCCGTCTTGCGTGGTAAGCTGGGGATGGAAGGTTGTTTGTATTTTTTTGTTATTTTCTTAACTGAGGACCAGATCTGGCTGCTGGGTGTGTCCTTACTGAGAATCGAAACACAGCCACGCCAGGAATCTCTTTTGGCTTGTTTTATTGTTCTTCTTGCCTGAGCCCCTCACTTGTTTATATGCAATGAAGTTGTTATCTGAGGCTCGTTGTCGAAAATCCTGTATTTCCCATTGCGCCCACGTAGTGCATTTCGGCAATCTGGTGTCCACCAGGGAACTCTATGCTTTGTGGATATTGTAGGGGGTCTTAAGGATTGAGGCCTAAGCAGCCCTGAGGATGGTATCACTTACACTATGGACCCATGAATCAATATCATCTCCGGATATATCTAGGACGGCTTGTGGCCTGATGATATTGTCGCATGTATATGGAAGACAGACTGGGAAGTAGTCACTTCCCAAGGAGTTGTCATAAGTACCCTAGGTGTTGTCATTTAGTATATCTGGGGATGACAAAGATAGGTCGATGGCTGAGATGTTTCCTGTTTGATCATCTACACGGGTTCCACTACCATCGTTCAAAAGAGCGGCATTAGAACTGATGATATGATATACCATTTGTTTCCAACGAGAGTCTGCCCGCACACTTCCCCACTGAAGATGATGAGCGTTGAAATCTCCAAGAATGAATTTTTTGTGGGGTAATTGACCAAAAAGTGAGGTGAACTCATCATCTTCAGGTGCACTGGAACCGGGACAGTAAGTTGAACAAATGGCCAGGTAAGTACAATTGTCAGGAACGTGGTCCTTGCTGGCACACTTTCCACAACGAGATGAAAGAGTACAAGACTCTTCACCGTGGCCATAAATTTGGTATTTGAAACACCGCAAAGGATTTGGTATGTATGTAAGGTCTTAGAATGATAAGGGGGTTCTACGTCGCTCGACGTTGATAAATTTGGTAATGAATCGAGCAGTGATCACTTCCTCTTCTGTAAGTTCCTTCACAATGTCGTCCTCACTCATGTCCATGACATCAGGACAGAAGATTTCTCCTCTGCATGAATTCATGGTCACCGGATTGGAAATCACAACATCGTAAGGATGGAACTTTCTCAGCTTAAGTAAGTCCCCAACTTGGTTTGACGACTTATCTTTAACAAGAAGGTCACCACTAGCCAGTTTTCTTAACATTTCCACTGCACCAGCCTGGCAATGAATCACTTTCTTGATGAGGAAGGGGTTGAGGGAAGCTGGAGTCGTTGAACTGGTCCCATGTATCATGATCCCGAATTCAGCATTTTTGGATTGTATGTCCAGCATAGGTCGGTCACCATGACTAACCCCTACGGCAGTAGTGGATACCTTACAAGAATACATACCAGTGAAGCTTGGCCCCAGATTCTGGGTTGGCGTACCACCCGAAACGAAGGATAATTTAAACACCTTACCTGTTCTCTCTCTCTAAAAAAAAAAATAATAAAAGATAAAAAAAAAAAAAGATGAGGCAGCTATCAAGAGAGAGAAGCGTCCCAAAGTAAGGCCGAACGTACAAGGCTGGGTTCAGTTCTCCCGGGGTTACGTCTTAGTTGGGCGCACAGTTCTGTCCCACCACCACCACCAGCCTTCGTGAGCGTACCAGTGGTCAAGCGCTAAACACTCACTTGCCTTGCTGTAAACACAAAGAGAGAAGAGTAAACACAAAATAAATACTATTTTTTTTTTTGAGGGGGGGGAGGGGGGATGCTTCACTAAGCTGAAAGCTAGTCTAAGCAAAAATATAATAGATTAGGGAAACCTTTTTGTATCAGATCTTGCATAACTCTCGCATGGCGGGACATAAAAAAGGCTAATTGAAAACTCTTCCCGAGTGGCCAGCCAAAAAAGGCAGCCGTAATGTGACCTATTTTCACAGGTGAGATTGACCCCCGCACCCCTCCCAAAGATGTATAAGCCCTTCAAATATGGCTTCCCCTAAGTCGTATGGTGCGGATATACGCCACACTTTAGCTAAAACACACACACACACACACACACAAGGACGGAGCTGTGCACACAAACATATCTAGTTGCAGAGAGCCGAACTTCCTATCCATTGAACATTTCATGATTTAATTAAAAGGGAAACACACAAATATAACAACAATACAATGCATCTACAACTGTCATCATTTCTGAAACTTGACAGGAAGCATAAATTGTTTATATTTTGCGCATTAAGAGTCTTATCCTTATATTTATCTTACATATAAATATATGGCCACTTTACAATCAGAATATCACTGCAACATTTTATGATGACAGTATCTATTCATTTCAGTGCAGCAGACGCTTGCAACATATTTGCATAGTTTCGGTACATCAAATAAATAAGCTGGCCTAACCGAACATACTTAACAACCTATCCGGAATACATTATAACCAGAGTGGAGTTGTTAAGATATTCGAAAAAAATCACTAAAAAATGACAAAAATATCTCGAGGACATATTATTGTTTAGTTCGGACATACCTACCAGATCCCGATGACATGCAAGCAACAGAAACCCATTAACATAACTTTGACCTGATACTGAGGACAGTCAGGAGCGTATCTTGCACAGGAGCTCCACACCACATACGATGCAGCTGGGTTGCATAAGGCAACACTGGTAAATCTGTTACCATCATCACCACCCTCACCAGTACGAGGAACCTAGGTTCCCTCACTATGAATCACATGCTCGAGATTCACAGTGTTTCCGAAAGGATCATGATCTGAGTACGAGAACCGTCAGCTCGTACTCAACAGTAGAGTTTAGTCAGCGACTGTACTTTGCCCAGCTAGGGCCGAAGGGCTGAGGTGAAACCGCGAACAAAATGGAATATCCAGGAACGGTTCTTGAACATAAAAGAGTAAGGGAAACGAACACAGGAAAACTTAACGTATCGTGAAGCTCACAGTGATAGATTTAGGTCTTATTGCGACAGCATTCCGGTCAAAACAAAAGATTTTGGGTAATAAAATGTCCCGGAACACCAAGTTTCGAAGGCCACACTCCAGACAAAATGGTATATATTCCTTAAACGAATGTGATGAATATTTATAAAGAAAATCTCACCAAACCAACGTTTAAAACTCCGCTCCGAGCTCTTTAAGTTACATTATTCACTTATCAGAAAACTCGGTTCCACGTATCATAGCTCACTCAAAATGATATATGTATGATATTCAGTCCAAAAACTACCTTTAAAACTTCGTTACAGACTTTATAAAACATTGATGACACATCGTCTCGACGTTTCGTGTCATTTGCCATAATAGACATAATACTGATTTCATATATTGATGGGAATAATAAAATGGTAGTACCAAGGATATCAGCAAATATGTCTTGTATCCCTGCTCATCAACGATACAAAGACATGAGCAGTGCAAATCTTTTCAAAATTCATCTGATCCATAAGGGAAGATATTGACAGCTTTTACCGTGTATGTGTGAGTGAGGCTGCGCTGTCCCAGCTGCCGTAGTAGTTTTATACCCACCATCGTAGCCCCGCCCACCACTGTGCGGGTGAAGGGTTCACTTATCTGTATATGCTATGAACAATCAATCAACCACATTATCAATCTTACCAACACACTTACTCCTATTTGTCAATAAGTTTCTTAAAGTTACCTTTGTAATTATATGATAATTCGAGTAATTACATGGCAACAAAACCTACTGGAACTACCGATCCGAGGCTTAACTGTTGTGATATTTCTTTTGGCTCCGCCCACTCTTGGGGTACGTGACACTGGCTGAACCTTTGTCAGTCATGCCCAGGAGGCGCTTGAGGTGGGAATATTGTTACGTTCGACTCTGTGTGATATGAAAATGCCTTTAAAGACAAAGCTGAAACTAATATTAATGTTACTAACTCACTTTTGTGTACATTGCATCATATAAGTGTTCGATCCGCCACGAGTGTGTTGTGATATTGTGAAAAGTTATTTTCGTTAGTGATTTAACAATACATTAAGCAGATCAGAAACGTTCAGGTATATTTCCTAATGAGAATAACATATTTTTGACACGAAAATCAAGTGATCAGTGTGTACGTTTGCGAGCTTAATAAATTTGGTAAGAGACAACGTGAGTGGAAAAGACTCCCTTGTATGGGTTAGTGATTAGTGAAAAATAACATGGGAACAATAGTTTACAGTTGTGACACCAATAAGTGGTGATCAGTACAAGGAGAACTGGCAACAATTAGTGATGATAGTGATTAGTGAAATATGCTGAGAAACATTGCGATATTAACTTATACTAACGATAAATGGTTTCAGTACAATATATCTTTTAGAAATTATGTACAAAACGTGAATGTGATGAAACCCGGAAAATTTCTAATAATTTGATAGCCTCGTCACTCGTGACTGACGGCTTACACAGACCACCTACTGCCGGCCGGCGAGAGGTAAGTAATATAATTACTTTCAACTTGTTTGACCATGATGTTTCAATTGATTACAGGTGATATGTCTTGTGTTGTTAAGCAATAATTACAGGTAATATGTTCAGTGTTGGTGTTGCTTGGCCATGATGTTTCATCTAATAATAGGTGGTAAGTCTATTTTTGGTGCTTAAAGGCCATGATGTTGGTGATTTCCCCAGTGTTGGTATTCCTTGGCCATTATCTTTCAGTTGCTTATGGGTGTTATGATCTGTATGGGAGTTGCGTGGTCATGACGTTTTACCTGATTGTCGGTTATATGTCCAATGTTGGTACTTCTTGGCCACGAAACATAACCGTATAGGTGATATGTCCAGTTTCGTTTGGCCACGTAATCTAGTGTCGTTGCTGCTTAACCCTGACGTTTCAACTGATGTCCTTTTACGCTAATTAACCCCGCATCATTTCTGATCTTCATAGCCGTTTCCATTCTCATCTTGTTCATTAACGCAAAAAGATGAATTCCATTCTATTTTTCACTCATCACAATTACAAAAAAAAGATATCTTGATTTCAGAATTCTCGAACGCGCCTAAACTAGAACTTAGGTCATAGTCATCCGTCTTTATGTCTTCGTGTACATTTGTCTCTGTTCTTCTCAATAAGTTCTGTAACATTATTCATGAACACGGCGAAATGTTCAAGGACAGATCTTTAAGGCACCCTACTGCCATTATTTTTGTCAGAAATGCGCTAGTCTGCGCTATATAACTAACACCAGTACTGTAGCTAGATATTTTTTTTTTTTTTTTTGTACAACATTCTCTAGTGCTGCATCAAGTCAGAGGCTTTCGTAAAATCACAGTAGACCACATCTACTGCTTGACTGTTATCAGATATTTCAATCCATTGATCTATCACATGATAAGTAAGAGAACGGTGAAACTTCCCGAAATAAATACAAACTTCTTTCTAAACAAATTATAGTTTTTCATATGTAACAAACGTCTTCATTATTTTACAGATTACCCTTGTAAGACTCATTGGCGTATAGTTTCCTGGTACATTGTTATCTCCCTGTTTTAAATATGGCTGTGATGTTTGCAGTACGCCAGTCCATTGACACGATGCTCCTTGAAAAAAAATATCAGTACAAGTATGGATGCAGTTCAGCTGGATCTGGTGCATCATTTTGTTTTCAGTTTTGTTATCTTTGCATTCATAATTTCAGCACTATTAAGTGTTACCATTTTATTCTTACCAGTTGGTATCAGCCGTTCTGGCTCCTTGCTGTGAAAACTTTATTGTAGTGTTCTAAAAGGACATCAGTCGCCAACTTATCATTCCTTATTTTAACTTACTTTGCCTTCTCCGTGCATAAACCTGTTATCATATATTTGTTTCTTGATGCAATCAAGATACACTCCAGAATATTCTTGGATTCATTCTTATTTTCCTTTGCTTTTTATATTCCTTATATTTTTGCTGCATTCCTTGTCACTCTTTTGACCTTTTTATTACTCTTTTCTAAATTTTCTCTCGACATTGCAATTCCTGTTGATTTATCATCCCACTTCCATTGGACTGTGTCATTTTTCTTCCTTTTGTCGAAATCTTCCTGTTCATGGGCAATTTCTCATTAGTTCACTTCTTTGTATTCTGTTCTTTGGTTATCCTTTATGGGACACATTCCTTGATATCTTCAACAAATATATCTCTAAATTTGTTCAATTTTTTCATTAGACTTAAGCATTAGTACCCCGTCCTTTTGTCTCTCTACCTTATTCATTTCATGGGTTAACCTTGTATTTAACATCAGTTCACCATGTGACTTATGAGTTATATCCATTCCTAAGTACTCTTTCTTGAATTTCCTTTTGATGGGTTAGGGTAATGGCTCTCGGAGCTGTAATCTGATTGCAGCATCCTGATGGGCTCCCATTATATTTCCAAGTTCTTGTTATATCTGAAAGTCATCTATATAGTATTCAACATCTATTATAGAACAGATATTTATAAAAAATTGTTTTATACTCTTATTTTTTGGTGTTAAGCTTGGACACGTGTCCTTTTACACTTGTCATATACATTAATGTACTGTATTCATTAATATTGTTCCTTTTCCATGCTAATCTATACTTGTCTAGCAGTTGTCTTCGCCAAAACTTGCTCTCTTATACTTGCATCATTTATGGTTTTTGCTTTGCTTCCCAATATATCCATGTAAGAGCTTCAAAATTTTCTTGTACATCATGATATATGTTTATCCTTAATTTTCAATAACTCTAATTTCTTTATATTTTCCGGCTTAATCTTTCTCTAGTTCAGTCAGCATGTGTTCCATTTCGTCATGCCTTTATTGCATCTAAATCATATGATTTAGATTTTTTTTTTATATTTTTTACTGCAGTATCAGTGCAGTGTGTCTTCGTCATTTTTCATCAGAAGTTTATGAAACTCTTTGCTGACGTAGCATGTTGTATGGTGCTACACTTGACCAAATTTGCATATGATTTCTTCATCCTTTTGTATCACCATACCATAACATGTTCCACGCTCACCTTGAACCACCTTCGTCTGGTGTTGACATTTTACTTCTCGTTACTTGAACGACGTCTGCCATAAATATAGTTACCAACCTCTTTATGTACGAGAAATCAATTACCGAATATGAAAAATGAATCGCCGAAATTTGATTCGCAGAGCTAGCCTTCACTTTCAACACTTAATGAAATGTTTAGATAATGATTTGAGCTTAAATGACTGAATCTTGATGCTCCTGAATAAATCACCGGCGGCAATTATGTAGTGACGAAGCTCAAACATGTCCTCTCTTCACCATTTTGTTTCATCGATCATTGAATAAATGATACGCTTCTTTACATTTATATAAAGCTTAGAGCAACACCGTTCATCTGAAAGTGGTAAATGAAATACATCATTTTAGAAAGTCATAGCCATTTGTATAATAGTATGTGCTTGCAAAACCATATTAATTTGAATATCAACATTTATATTTGTGTGAAAAATTTAGCATGATTACAACTTTTTATTATTCTACCAACAAGCAGGACATATACAGGGTGTCAGACCCTTACCAGGGGTACCGGTTATTGGTGATTCTCAGCATGGATAATGACAAAGTCTGCATAATATGTCACAAATAATCATGTCTGCAGCTGGATCACATTTTATTTCCTCCTGTGGTTGGACCGTCTTACATACACACAGTAGACTGTACCACCCACTCCTTTTACTGCAGCAGAACCCACAGCTCTCGTTCTGTTCTTCCTTGGCCGTCGGCCGATCTTGTTTTTCCTGGTGCCATTTAAATTGTTCAAGCGACATAGGAGTCCATGACTCAGTAGGACGACTGCGTCGCTAGGTAACAGGAAGGCAAGCATTTTTTTTTTTTTTTTTAGCATTTTCTTGCTCTTTGAGAAGGTCTAATATTATTAATCATCCGTAATGTCATCATCATCATGTATAGGCTTATTATACTGAAGTCATACAAGACGGACAAACATCATCACTGAGAATACATGTATTCATGAGGCAGCTTCATCTCAACACTGACAGGTTACTCCAGTTACCTTGGTGTATCGGTTAGCATTCTTGACCGTGACGCATTCACGGGCCGCTCAGGGTTAAGCGCATAGGTTCGAATCCTGGTTGCAGCATTCGGTCCAATCAACCCAGCTGTTGATCCAACCCTAGGGTTTATCGATAGAATGGGTACCTCGCTCAAGTTAGGATATATATATATATATATATATATATATATATTCACTGATTATACTTTGTCGCTGT
>JAUUDZ010017643.1:0-11380 GCA_032361705.1 Panulirus versicolor | reverse complement strand
TTCTTTGACACCACCAACCAGAACGCTTACTCAGGGCCACCACCAACCAGACGCTTACTCAGGGCCACCACCAACAGGAACATTACTCAGTGCCACCATCAACAGGAACGCTTACTCAGTGCCACCATCAACAGGAACGCTTACTCAGTGCTACCACCAACAGGAACGCTTACTCAGTGCCACCACCAACAGAAACGCTTACTCAGTGCCGCCACCAATAGAAACGCGTATTCCGGGCCAACACTAACAGGAACATTACTCAAGGCCACAACCAACAGGAACACTTACTCAGGGCCAATACTAGCAAAAACTCTTACTCAAGGACAACATCAACAGGAACACTCACTCAGGGCCAACAGTAACAGGAATACTTACTGAGGTTCACCGTCAACAAGAACACTTACTCAGGGCCACCGCCTACAGGAACACCTACTCAGGGCCACAACCAACAGGAACACTTTCTCAGTGCCACCACCAACAGCAGCACTTGCTCAGGGCCATCACCAATAGGAAATTGTACCCAAGGCCACCAACAAGAGGAATACTTACTCAGGTCCACTATCAACATGGACACCTACTCAAGGTCAAAACCAACAAAACCATTTACTAAAGGCCTCCATAAACACAAACACTTACCCAGGGTCACTACCAGCAGAAACACTTATCAAGGACCACCACCAACAGGGATATATATTCAGGGCCTCTATCAACAGGAACACTTACTCAGGGCCATCACCAAGAAGAACATTTACTGAGGGCCACCACAAACACAAACACTCAAGGAAACCACCAACAGGAATACTTATTCAGGTCTACCACCAAAATGGGCGTTTCCCAAGCCCCACCAACAGGAACACTTACTCAGGGCCACCGCTAACAGAAATATTTACTCAGGGCCACCACCAATAGGAATACTTACTGCGGGTCACCATCTAAAAAAACACTTACTCAGGGTCACCAATAACACGAACACTTTCTCACTGCCATCACCGACAGGAACACTTACTCAGGGCCACCACCAACAGCAACACTTAGTCAGGGCCACCATCAACAGGAACACGAAGACAGGGCCACCACCAACAGGAACACTTACTCAGTGCCACCACCAAGCATTACTCAAGGCCACAATCAACAGGAACACTTACTCAGTGCCAATAACAAATATTCAAAGACAACATCAACAGGAACACTTACTCAGGGTAAAAAAACCAACAGGAATAGTTACTTAGGTTCACCGTCAACAAGAACACTTACTCAGGGCAACCGTCATTAGGAACACTTAGTCAGGGCCACAACTAACAGGAACATTTTCTCAGTGCCAACACCAACAGCAGCCCTTACTGAGGGCCACCAATAACAGGAAATCGTACCTAGGGCCACCATCAACATGAACACTTACTCAGGGCCATCACCGACAGGAGCACTTACGCACGGCCACCATCAACAGGAACATTTACTCAGGGCCACCACAAACACAAACACTTACTCAGGGAAACCACCAACAGGAATACATATTCAAGTCTACCACCAAAAGGGGTGCTTCCAAAGCCCCACCAACAGGAACACTTACTCAGGGCCACCGCTAAAAGGAATACTTACTGCGGGTCACCATCTAAAAGAACACTTACTCAGGGCCATCATCACCAGGAACACTTACTCAGGGAGATCAATGTCAGGAACACTTTCTCACTGCCACCATCAACAGGAACGCGAAGACAGGGCCACCACCAACAGGAACACTTACTCAGGGCCACCACCAACAGGGAAACCTAATCAGGGCCAACAGCAACAGAAGTACTTCCTCAGTGCTACCACCAACAGGAATACTTACTCAGGGTCACCACCAACAGGAACACTTACTCAGGCCACTACCAACATCAACACTTACTCAGGGCCACCACCGACAGCATCACTTGCTCAGGGCCACCACCGAGAGCAACACTAGCTCAAGGCCACCACCAACAGGAAAAAATACTCAGGGCCACCATCGACAGCAACACTTACTCAGGGCCACCATCGACAAGAATACATACTCAGGGCCACCACAATCAGGAACAGTTGCTCAGGTCACCACCGACAGGAATACGTACTCAGGGTCACTTCCAACAGGAACACTTACTCAGGGCCACTACGGACAGGAATACTTACTCAGGGTCACTTCCAACAGGAAAACTTACTCAGGGCCACTACGGACAGGAAGATATACTCAGGGACACCATCGACAGGAATGCTTACAGGGCCACCACCAATAGGAACACTTACTCAGGCCAACAAATAAAGGAGTAATTACTCAGGTCACCACCTAAAGGACTGCCTACTCAAGGCTAACAGCAACAGGAACACGTACTCAAGGACACCACGAACAGAAAAACTTAAACAGGGCCACCACCAACAAGGATACTTACAAACTGCCAAAACCAAAATGAATATATACTCAGGGCCACCACCAATAAGAATATTTACTCAGGGCCACTACCAATACGAACACATACTCAGGACCACCATCAAAAGGACACTTATTCAGGGACACCACCAATAGGAATACTTACTCAGGGCCACCACTAATAGGAACACTTACTTAGGGACACCACCAACAGGAACACATACTCAGGGCCACCACCAATAGGATCACATACTCACGGCCATCACCAGCAGGAACACTTTCTCAGTGCCATCACCAAGAAGAATACTTAGGACCAACACCAAGAGGAACACTCAATAAAGGACACCACCGACAGGAACACTTACTCAGAGCCAATACCAACAGGAACATTTACTCAGGGCCATAAAAAAAAGACTTACTCAAGGACACCGTCAACAGGAACACTTACTCAGGGCAACCACAAGAACACCTACTCAGGGCCAACACCAACAGGAACACTTACTGAGGTTCACCATCAACAAGAACACTTACTCAGGGCCACCGTCAACAGGAACATTTACTCAGGGCCACAAACAACAGGAAAACTGTCTCTGTGCCACCACCAACAGCGGCAGTTAATCAGGGCCATCACCAATAGGAAATCGTACTAAGGGCCACCAACAACAGGAATACTTACTCAGGTCCACCATCAACATGAACACTTACTCAAGGTCAAAGCCAAGAAAACCACTGACTAAAGGCCATCAGAAACACGAACACTTACGCAGGATCACTACCAGCAGAAACACTTCCTAAGGACCACCACCAACTGGAGGAACACTTACTCAGGATCAGCACCAAGAGGAACACTTAATAAAGGACACCACCGACAAGAACATAACTCATGGCCACCACCAACAGGAACACTTACTTAGTGCCAACACCAACAAGAACACTTACTAAAGGACACCATCAACGGGAACACTTACCCAGTGCCACCACCAATAGGAAGTTTTACTCAGGACCACCGCCAACAGGAACATTACTCATGGCTAGCACCAACAGTAACACTTACTCAACGCTACCACCAACAGGAACGTTTACTCAGGGCCACCACCAACAGGAACATTACTCATGGCCACCACAAACAAGAACACTTACTCAGGGCCACCACCAATAGGGACGCTTACTCAGTGCCACCACCAACAGGAACATTACTCAGGGCCACCACCAACAGGAATGCTTACTCAATGCCACCACCAACAGGAATGCTAACTCAGTGCTACCACCAACACTAACATTACTAGGACCAGCACCAACAGGAACATTACTCAGGTCTACCAACAACAGGAACACTTACTCAGGGTCAATACTAACAAGAACACTTACTCAAGGACATCAACAGAAACACTTATTCAGGGCCAACACCAACAGGAATACTTACTGAGGTTCGCCATCAACAAGAACACTTACTCAGGGCTACCGTCAACAGGAACATTTGCTCAGGGCCACAACCAACAGGAACACTTTCTTAGTGCCACCACCAACAGCAGCACTTACTCAGGGCTGCCACCAACAGGAAATCGTACCCAGAACAACCAACATCAGGAATACTTACTCAGGTCCACCATCAACATGAATACTTATTCAAAGTCAAAACCAAGAGAAACACTTACTAAAGGGAACCACAAACACCATCACTTGCGCAGGGTCACTACCACCAGAAACACTTACCAAGGACCACCACAAAAAGGGATAATTATTCATTGCCACCATCAACAGGAACACTTATTCAGGGCCATCACCAACAGGAACACTTAGTCAGGGCCACCATCAACAGGAACACTTAGTCAGGGCAATCATCAACAGGAACACTTAGTCAGGGTCACCACAAACACGAACACATACTCGGGGAAACCACCAATAGGACTACTTACTCAGGGCTACCACCAAAAGGGGTGATTCCCAAGCCCCACCAACAGAAACTCTTGCTCAGGGCCACCACCAACAGGAATACTTACTGCGGATCACCATCTGAAAGAACATTTACTCAGTGCCACCATCAACAGGAACACATACTCAGACACACCACTAACAGGAACACTTTCTCAGTGCCACAACCGACAGGAAAACTTACTTAAGGCCATCACCAACAGCAACACTTAGTCAGGGCCACCTTCAACAGGAAAACAAAGACAGGGCCACCACCAACAGGAACACTTATTCAGGGCCAACACCAACATGGAAACCTATACAGCGCCAACATCAACAGGAATACTTACTCAGGATCACCATCAACAGGAACACTTACTCAGGCCACCACCAACAGGAACACTTACTCAGGGCCACCACCGACAGCAACATCTACTCAGGGCCACCAGGGACAGGAATACATACTCAGGGCCACCACCATCAGGAACTCAGGCCACCACCAACAGTAATACTTTCTCAGGGTCACCACTAGCAAGAATACTAGCTCAGGGCCACTACCGACAGGAATATTTACTCAGGGCCATCACTGACAGGTATATTTAATCACGGCCATCACCAAAAGGAACACTTACTCAGGCAACCATGAAAAGCAATACTTACTCAGGCCACCACCAAAAGAAATACTTATTCAGGGCCAACAGCAACAGGAACACGTGCTCAAGGACACCACGAACAGGAAAGCTCAAACAAGGCCGCCACCAACAAGGATACTTACAAAATGCCATCACCAAAAGGAACATTTACTCAGGGCCACCATCAATAAGAATATTTACTCAGGGCCACCAACAATACGAACACCTACTCAGGGCCAACATCAAAAGGACACTTACTCAGGGACACCCTCAGCAGGAATACTTACTCAGGGCCACCAACAATAGGAACTCTTTCTTAGGACACCACCAATATGAACACATAATCAGGGCCATCACCAACAGAAACATTTACTCAGGGCCACCCCTAACAGGAATGCTTGCTCAGGGGCCACCACCAATAGGAACACATATTCACGGCCATCACCAGCAGGAACACTTTCTCAGCGCCATCACCAAGAGGACCACCGAGAACATTACTTACTCAGGGCCACCACCAACAGGAATACATACTCAGGGCCACCACCGACAGCAATACTTACTCAGGGCCTCCACCGACAGGAACACATACTCAGGTCCACCACCATCAAAAACAGTTACTCAGACCACCACCGACAAGAATACTTACTCAGGGTCACCACCAACAGGAATACTTGATCAGGGCCACTAACGACAGGAATACATACTCAGGGCCACCACTGACAGGAATACTTAATCAGGGTCATCACCAATAGGAACACTTACTCAGGCAACCATGAAAAGCAATACTTACTCAGGCCACCACCAAAAGGAATACTTACTCCGGGCCAACAGCAACAGGAACATGTGCTCAAGGACACCAAGAACAGGAAAGCTCAAACAGGGCCACCACCAACAAGGATACTTACAAAGTGTCATCACCAAAAGGAACACTTACTCAGGGCCACTATCAATAAGAATATTTACTCAGGGCCGCCAACAATACGAACACATACTTAGGGCCTACATCAAAAGGACACTTACTCAGGGACACCACCAACAGGAATACTTACTCAGGGCCACCAACAATAGGAACACTTACTTAGGGACACCACCAACAGGAACACTTTCTCAGCGCCATCACCAAGAGGAACACTTACACAGGACCAACACCGACAGGAACACTTAGTAAAGGACAACTCTAACAGGAACTCTTACTCAGCGCCACCACCGACAGCAACATTTACTCAGGGCCACCACCGACAGCAACACTTACTCAGGGCCACCACCGACAGAAACAGTTACTCAGGGTCACCACCAACAGGAATAATTGCTCAGGGCCACTATCGACAGGATTACATACTCAAGGCCACCACCGACAGGAATACTTAATCACGGCCACCACCAATACGAACACATTCTCAGGCCACCAAAATAAGGAATACTTACTCAGGTTACCACCAAAAGGAATACTTTCTCAGGGACACCATCAATAGGAACACTTACTCAGGCCACCACCGACAGTAATACTTACTCAGGGTCACTACTAACAGGAATACCTGCTCAGGGCCACTACCGACAGGAATACATACTCAGGGCCACCACTGACAGGGATACTTAATCAGAGCCATCACCAATAGGAACACTTACTCAGGCAACCAAGAAAAGGAATACTTACTCAGGGCCAACAGCAACAGGAACAAGTACTCAGGGACACCATGAACAGAAAAACTTAAAAGGGCTACCAACAAAAAGGATGCTTAGAAAGTGCCACCATCAAAAGGAACATTTACTCAGGGCCAACACCGATAGGAATATTTGCTCTATGCCACCACCAATACGAACACATACTCAGGGCCATCACCAGCAGGAACACTTTCTCAGGATCACCACGAAAAAAAACAATTGCTCAAGGACACCACCAACAGGGCAACCATGAACAGGAACACTTTCTTAGGGACAACACCAACAGAAACACAATCTCAGGGCCATAACTAACAGGAAAACCTACTCATGGCCACCACCAACAGGAATACTTGCTCAGGGTCATTACCAATAAGAACACATACTCACGGGAATCACCATAAGGAACACTTTCTCAGTGTCATCACCAAGAGGAACACTTACTCGGGACCGACACCAAGAGGAACGCTTAATAAAGGACACCATCAACGGGAACATCAGTCATGGACACCACCAACAGGAACACTTACTTAGTGCCAGCACTAACAAAAACACATACTCAAGGACACCATCAATAGGAACACTTACCAATTGCCACCACCAATACGAAGTTTTACTCAGGGCCACCGCCAACAGGAACATTACTCATGGCTATCACCAACAGGAACACTTACTCAACGCCACCATCAACAGGAACACTTACTTAAGGCCACCACTTACAGGAACACCTACTCAGTGCCACCACCAACGGAAATGTTTACTCAGGGCCACCACCAACAGGAACATTACTATTGGCCACCACGAACAGGAACACTTACTCAGGGCCACCACTAAAACGAACGCTTACTCAGTGCCACCACCAACCGGAACGCTTACTCAGGGCCATCACCAACAGGAAATTACTCAGGGCCATCACCAACAGGAAATTACTCAGGGCCACAGGAACGCTTACGGCCAACACCAACAGGAACATTACTCAGGGCCACCACTAACAGGAACACCTACTCAGCGCCGATACTATGAAGAACACTTACTCAAAGACATCAACAGGAACACTTACTAAGGGGCAACACCAACAGGAAATCGTACTCAGGGCCACCAGCAACAGGAATACTTACTCAGGTCCACCATCAACATCAACACTTACTCAAGGTTAAAACCAACAGAAACACTTACTAAAGGCCACCACAAACACGAACACTTACACATGATCACTACCAGCTGAAACACTTACCAAGGACCAACAACAATAGGAATAATTATTCAGGGCCACTATCAACAGGAACACTTACTCTAGGCAATCACCAGCAGGAACACTTACTCAGGGCCACTATCAACAGGAACACTTACTCAGGGCCACCACAAACACGAACACTTACTCAGGGAAACCACCAACAAGAATACTTACTCAAGGAAACCACCAAAAGGGGTGATTCCCAAGACCCACCAACAGGAATGCTTACTCAGGGCCATCACCAAGAGAAACATTTACTCAGTTCCACCACCAATAGAAATACTTGCTCAGGGCCACCACCAATAGGAACACATACTCACGGCCATCACCAACAGGAAAAGTTTCTCAGTGCCATCACCAAGAGGAACACTTACTAAGGACCAACACCAACAGGAACACTTGACAAAGGACAACACTAACAGGAACGCTTACTCAGGGCCCCCACCATCAGAAACAGTTACTCAGGCCACCACCGACAGTAATACTTACTCAGGGTCACTACCAATAGGAATACTTGCTCAGGGCCACTACCGATAGGAATGCATACTCAGGGCCACCACTGACAGGGATACTTAATTAGAGCCATCACCAATAGGAACACTTACTTATGCCACCAAAAAAAAAGAATACTTACTCAGGGCCAACAGCAACAGGAACACGTACTCAAAGACACCACGAACAGGAAAACTAAAACAGGGCCACCACCAACAAGGATATTACAAAGTGTCATCACCAAAAGGAACACTTACTCAGTGCCACCACCAATAAGAACATTTACTCAGGGCCACCAACAATACGAACACCTACTCAGGACCAACATCAAAAGGACACTTACTCAGGGACACCACCAACAGGAATACTTACCCAGGCCACTAACAACAGGAACACTAACTTAGGGACACCACCAACAGGAACACATACTTAGGGCCATCACCAACAGAAACATTTACTCAGGGATACCACCAACAGGAATACTTGCTCAGGGCCACCACCAATAGGAACGCATACTCACGGCCATCACCAGCAGGAACACTTTATCAGTGCCATTACCAAGAGGAACGCTTACTCAGGACCAACACCAACAGGAACACTTAATAAAGGACAACACTAATGGGAACGCTTATTCAGGGCCGCCACC
This sequence comes from Panulirus versicolor, assembly GCA_032361705.1. NCBI lineage: Eukaryota > Metazoa > Arthropoda > Malacostraca > Decapoda > Palinuridae > Panulirus > Panulirus versicolor. The sequence continues at coordinate 2,423 of JAUUDZ010017643.1, read as the reverse complement.
GACAGCAACTCTTACTCAGGGCCACCACCGACAGGAATACATACTCAGGGCCACCACCATCAGGAACAGTTACTCAGGCCACCACCGACAGGAATACTTAACTCAGGGTCACCACCAACAGGAATACTTACTCAGGGCCACTACCGACAGAAATACAAACTCAGGGCCACCACCGACAGGAATACCTACTCAGGGCCACCACCAAAACGAACATATACTAAGGCCACAGGAATACTTACTCAGGGCCAACAGCAATAGGAACACTTACTCAGGGACACCACCAATAAGAGTATTTACTCAGGGCCTCCACCAATGAGAACACATACTCAGGGTCTTCACCAACTGGAACACTTTCTCAGAGCCACCATGAAAAGGACACTTACTCATGGCCAACACCAATAGGAACACTTACTTTAGGACACCATCAATAGGAACACGTACTTAGGGTCATCACCTACAGAAACATATACTCAGGGCCACCACCAACAGGAATACTTGCTCAGTGCCATCACCAACAGGAACACTTACTCAGGACCAACACCAACAGGAACACACAATAAAGGATAACACAAACAGGAGCGCTTACTGAGGGCCACCACCGAGAGCAACACTTACTCAGGGCCACCACCAACAGCAACACTTACTGAGGGAGACCACCAACAGGAACACTTACTCAGAGCTAATACTAACAAGAAAGCTTACTCAAGGACTCCATCAACGGCAACACTTACTCAGGGCCACCAACAAGAAGAACACCTACTCAGGGCCAACACCAACAGGATTACTTACTGAGGTTCGCCATTAACAAGAATACTTACTCAGGGCCACCGTTAACAGGAACACCTAGGGCCACCACCATCAGGAACAGTTACTCAGACCACCACCGACAGGAATACTTACTCAGGGTCACTACCAACAGGAATACTTGCTCAGGGCCACTAACGACAGGAATGCATAGTCAGGGCCGCTACTGACAGGAATAGTTAATCAGAGCCATCACCAGTAGGAACACTTACTCAGGCCACCAAAGAAAGGAATACTTACTCAGGCCACCACCAAAAGAAATACTTACTCAGGGCCAACAGTAACAGGAACACGTACTCAAGGACACCACGAACAGGAAAACTTAAACAGGGCCACCTCCAACAAGGATACTTACAAAGTGTCATCACCAAAAGGAACACATACTCAGTGCCACCAAAAAAAAGAACATTTACTCAGGGTCACCAACAATACGAACACCTACTGAGGGCCACCATCAAAAGGACACATCCAACAGGAATACTTACTCAGGCCACCAACAATAGGAACACTTACTTAAGGACACCACCAACAGGAACACATACTTAGGGCCATCGCCAACAGAAACATTTACTCAGGGTTACCACCAACAGGAATACTTGCTCAGGGCCACCACCAATAAGAATACATACTCATGGCTATCTCCAGCAGGGACACTTTCTCAGTGCCATCACCAAGAGCAATACTTACTCAGGATCTCTTACTCAGGGCCACCACCAACAGGAACACTTAGGGCCAACACAAACAAGAACACTTACTCAAGGACACCATCAGCAGGAACACATTCTCAGGGCCACCATCAACAGGAACACTTTCTAAGTGCCACTACCAACAACAATACTTACTCAGGGCCACCTCCACCATAAAATAGTACCCAAGGCCACCAACAACAGGAATGCTTACCCAGGTCTACCTCAACAGGAACACTTATTCAAGGTCAAAACTAACAGAAACACTTACTAAGGGCCACCACAAACACGAACACCTACGCAGGGTCACTACCAGCAGAAACACTTAACAAAGACCACCACCAACAGGGATAATTATTTAGGGCCACCATCAACAGGAGCACTTACTCAGGGCCACAATCAACAAGAACACTTACTCAGGGCCACCACCAATATGAATACTCACTGTGGGTCACCATTCAAAAGAACACTTACTCAGGGCCACCATCAACAAGGGACACTACGAACAGGACACCGCTAACAGGAACACTTTCTCACTACCACCACCGACGGGAACACTTACTCAGGGCCACCACCAACAGCAGCACTTTGTCAGGGCCACCATCAACAAGAATATGAAGACAGGGCCACCCCCAACAGGAACACTTACTCAGGGCCACCACCAACATAGAAACCTACACAGAGCCAACAGCAACAGGAATGCTTACTCAGGGCCATCACCCACAGGAATACTTACTCAGGGTCACCGCCAATAGGAACACTTACTTAGGCCACCACCGACAGCAACACTTACTTAGGGCCACCACCGACAGCAACGCTTACTCAGGGCCACCACCAACAAGAGTACATACTCAGAGCCACCACCGACAGCAACACTTACTCAGGGCCACCACCAACAAGAGTGCATACTCAGGGCCACCACCGACAGCTACA
>JAUUDZ010017632.1:0-11380 GCA_032361705.1 Panulirus versicolor | reverse complement strand
GTGGGCGGAGCCTGAAGGGGATGTTGAGCTAGGTTTGAAGGCAAGAGTGGGATGGGCCAGAAGGCGTTGGTGGGATGCGCCTGTAGACGAATTTGATCAGGGCGAGAAGGCGAGGATATGCTCGGCTGGAAGGGGAAGGTGGATTGTGCCTGTATGCGAGGAAGAGCTGGGCATGAAAGAGAGTATCAGACTGACCTGAAGGCTAAGGTCGGAAGGGCCAGAAGGCAATGGTGAGATGAGCTTGAAGACGAGAGGAGGCTGGGCCTTAAAGCGATGAAGACCTTAACCTGTTATCGAGGTTTGGATGTTGATGATGATGGAATGGGCTTGATGACGAGGGTGGAATGGGCGATAGGAAGATGGGGAGTAGGGGCTGAAAGCGAGTGTGGGATGGGTCTGAAGGCGATGGTGATCTGGGCATGACTAATAGATAGAAAAGGGACAAGGCAAAGTGAGCTGGGCCAGAAGGCCAGGGTGAGCTGGGCCTGAGGTTGAAGCTGAGAGGGGACAGAATATGCCGGTGAGCTGGGAGTCAAGACGAATTCTGAATGGGCCTGGAGGAGAGTGAGGTCTGCTTCTTTGCTTGGAATGAATTCAAGGTTGTGGTAGGTCTGAAGGCGCGAGTTTGCTGTGCCCGAAATGGTTGGTGTGCTGGGCAGGAGAAGCCATGATGGACTGGGCAGAAGGCAAGGATGCGGTGGGCCTGAAGGCGATGGTCTGCTTATCTAATTGCGATGGTGTGGTTTTCATGAGGGCAAGAATGGGATGGGCCTGAAAGCGTGGTTAGCTGGGCTCAGTGTGAGCTTGACAGAAAGGCTAAGGTGGGAAGGGACAGAAGGCAAAGGTGGGATGGGCCTAAAGACGATGGTGGGCGGAGTCTGAAGGGGAAGTTGAGCTAGAAAAAGGTTTGAAGGCAAGAGTGGGATGGACTGGATGGCATTAGTGGGATACCCCTGAGGACGAGTACGATCAGTGCAAGAAGGCGAGGATGGGCTCGGCTGGAAGGGGAAAGTGGGTTGTGCCTCTAGACGAGAAAGAGCTGGGCCTGAAGGAGACTGTTAGGTTGACCAGAAGGCTAAGATGATGGGCAAGAAGGAGATGATGGAATGAGCCCGAAGACGAGGTTAGGCTGGGCATGAAAGAGTTGAATAGCTTGGCCTGTCATCAAGGCGGGGATGGGCAAGTGGAAGATGATGGAATGGGCTTGATGGCGAGGGTGGAATGGGCCAGAGGGTGAGGGGAAGTTGGGACTTAAAGCGATTGTAGGATGGGTCTGAAGGCAAGGGTGCTCTGAGCATGACTTTTAGAAAGAAAAAGGAGAGAAGGCGAGGTTAGCTGAGCCATAAGGGAGAGTGAGCTGGGCCTGAAGTTGAGGCAAAGATAAGACTGAATACACCATTGAACTGGGAGTGAAGTCGAATTTGAAATGGGCCTTAAGGAGAATGAGGGCTGGTTCTAATGACGAGGCTGTTCTTTGCCTGATTTCCAGGTTGGGATGGGCCTTATTAAAGTCATGGGTTTGCTGGGCCTGAAATGGGTGGTGTGCTGGGCCAGAGAAGCGATGATGGACTGGATGAGAAGGCAAGGGTGAGGGGGCCTGAAGGCGATGGTCTGCTAATGTAATTTCAAGGGTGCGCTTTTCATGAGAGCGATGTGGGACTGGTCCGAAGGCGTGGGTAGTTGGGACGGAGATGGAGGGTGGGCTGGACAAGGTGAAGCTGGACTTGTCCTGAAAGCAAGGGTGGGATGTGCCTGAAGACGTGGGTGGGCTGAGATTGAAGGTTAGCATGGGATGAGTCAGATGTCGAAGGTGGTTTGGGCCTGAAGACGAGGATGAGCTTGGACTGAGGGGAAATCTGAGGTTGGCATGAAGGCTAAGGTGGGAAGGGCCAGGAGGCAAAGGTGGGATGTGCCTGAAGACGAGGGTGGGCTGAAGTTGAGCTAGGTTTCAAGGAAAGATTGGGATGGGCCAGAAGGCCTTCGTGGGATGTGCCTGATGACGAGTTCGATCAGGGCGAGAAGGAGAGGATGGGTTCGGCCGGAAGGGGAAGGTGGGTTGTGGTTGTAGATAAGTAAGAGCTGGGCCTGAAGGAGAGTGTCAGATTGACCTGAAGGCTGATGTCGGATGGGCCAGAAAGCGATGTTGAAATGGGCTTGAAGAAAAGAGGGTGGGATGGGGCAGATTATTAGTGGAGCTGAGACTGAAAGCGGTGTGGGATGGATGTGAAAGCGAGGGTGATCTGAAAATGACTGTGAGAAAGAAAAAGGACAGAAGGCGAGGTAAGCTGGGCCAGAACGCGAGGGTGAGCGGGGCCTGAAGTTGGGGCTGAGATGTGACAGAATACGCCGGTGAGCTGGGAGTGAATACGAATTTCAATTGGCCTGAACGAGATTGAGGGCTGGTTCTAATGACGAGGCTATGCTTGGCCTCAATTCGAGGTTGGGATGGGTCTGAAGGCTTAGGTTTGCTGGGCCTGAGATGGGTGGTGTGCTTGCCCAGAGAGGCGATGATGAACTGGGTGAGAAGGCAAGGGTGGGTGGGTCTGAAAGCGATGGTTTGCTGATGGAATTGAGAGAGTGTACTTTTCATGACGGCGAGGGCAGGATGGGCCTAAAGGCGTGTTATATGGGCCTGAGTTGGAGGGCGGGGTGGACAAGAAGATGAAGGTGTACCTGGCCTGATGGCAACGGTGGGATGTGCATGAAGAGGTGGGTGGGCTGGAATAGACGGAGAGTATGGGCTGGGTGAGATGTCGAAGGTGGGTTGGGCCTATAGACGAGGATGAACTTGGCCTGAAGGTGAGTGTGAGCTTGACATGCAGGCTAAGGTGGGAAGAGCCAGGAGGCAAAGGTGGGATGGGCCTGAAAAAAGAGGTTGGGCGGAGCCTGATGGGGAGGTTGAGCTAGGTTTGAAGGTAGGAATAGGATTGGCCAGAAGGCGATGGTGGGATGTGCTTGAAGATAAGTTCGGTCAGGGAAAGAAGGCGAGAATACGCTCAGCTGGAAGGGGGAAGGTGGGTTATTCCTGTAGACACTAGGACTAGAAGGATAAGGTTGGATGGGCCAAAAGGCGATTATGAGATGGGCTTGAAGACGAGGGTAGGCTGGGGCTGAAAGCGATGATGAGCTTGGCCTGTCATCGAGGTGGAATTGGGCAAGATGATGAAATGGGCTTGATGGCGAGGGTGGGATGGTCCATATAGTGAGGGAGATTTGAAACTGAAAGCGAGTGAAGGATGGGTCTCAAGGCGAGGGTGATGTGGGTATGACTGTTAGAATGAAAACGGACAGAAGGCGAGGTAAGCTGGGCCAGAAGACGGGGTCGAGCTGGGCCTGAAGTTGTCACTGAGATGGGACAGAATACAAAGGTGAGCTGGGGGAGAAGACGATTTTTGAAAGAGAGTGAGGGCTGGTTTAATGACGAGGCTACGTTTGGCCTGAATTCTAGGTTGTGATGGGTCTGAAGGCGTGGGTTTGCTGGGCCTTAAATGGGTGGTGAACTCGGCTAGAGAATCGATGACGGACTGGGTCAATAAGCAAAAGTCGGGTGGGCCTGAAGGCGATGGTCTGCTGATGTAATTGCGAGGGTGTGCATTTCATGACGGCGAGGGTGGGATGGGCCTGAATGCATGGTTAGCTGGGCCTGAGATGGCTGGAGAAGAAGGTGAAGATCAACTTACCTTTAAGGCAAGGGTGGGATGTGCCTGAAGACGTGGGTGGGCTGGGCCAAAAGGCGAGCATGGGCTTGGTCAGATTTCGAAGGTGAGTTGGGCCTGTAGACGAAGATGAGCTTGGCCTGAGGGGGAGTGTGAGCTAGACATGAAGGCGAAGGTGGGAAGAGCAAGAAGGCAAAGGTGAGATGGGCCTGAACTCGAGGGTGGGAGGAACCTAATGGGGAGGTTGAGCTAGGTTTGAAGGCAAGAGTGGGTTGGGCCAGAGGGCGTTGGTGGAATGTGCCTGAAGACGAGTTCGGTCAGGGCATGAAGGCGAAGATGAGCTCTGCTGGAAGGGGGAAGATGGTGTTTGCCTGTAGAAGAGGAAGAACTGGGCCTGAATGAGATTATCAGATTGATCAGAAGGCTAAGGTCGGATGTGCCAGAAGGCGAATGTGAGACGTGTTTGAAGACGAGGGTAGACTGGGCCTGAAGGTGATGATTAGCTTGGCCTGTCATCGAGGCGAGGATGGGCAAGATGATGGGGTGGGGTTGATGGTGAGGTTAGGATGGACCAGAGGGTGAGGCTCAGATAGGCCTGAAGGTGAGGGGGAGTTGGGACTGAAAGCAAATGTGGGAAGGGTCTGAATGCGATGGCGATCGGGGCATAGCTGTTAGAAAGAAAAGGGAAAGAAGGTGACGTGAGCTGTGCCAGAAGGCAAGAGTGGGATGGGCCTAAAGTTAAGGCGGAGATGGAACAGAATACGCCGTGAGTTGTGAGTGAAGAGTTTTGAATGTGTCTGAAGGAAAGTAAGAGCTGGTTCTAATTACGAGGCTGTGCTTGGCCTTAATTCTAGGTTGGGATGGGTTTGAGGGCAAGGGTTTGCTGGGCCTGAAATGGGTGGTGTGCTGGGCCATAGAAGCAATGATGGACTGGGTGAGAAGTCTAGGGTTGGGTGTGCCTGAAGGTGATGTCTGCTGATGTAATTAAGAGGGTTTGATTTTCCTGACGTCGAGGATGGGATGAGATTGAAAGTGTGGCTTGAAGGGGAGTGTTAGCTTGACATGAAGTCTTAGGTGGGAAGGGCCAGAAGGCAAAGATGGGTTGGGCATGAAAACGAGAGTAGGCGGACCCTGAAAAGAAGGTTGAGCTAGGTTTGAAGGCAAGAGTGGGATGGGCCAGAGGGCGTTGGTGGGATGTGCCTGAAGATGAGCTCGATCAGGGCGAGAAGGCGATAATGGGGTCGGCTGGAAGGGTAAGGTGGGTTGTGCCTGTACACTAGGAAGAGCTGGGCCTGAATGAGAGCGCTAGATTGACCTGAAGGAATAGGTCGGATGGGCCCGAAGGTGATGGTGAGATGGGCTTGAAGACGAAGGTAGGCAGTGCCTGAAAGCGATGATGAGCTTTGCTTGTCATCGAGGTGGGGATGGGCAAGATGATAATGATTGAGTTGGCTTGATGGCGAGAATGGTATGGGCCACATGTTGAGGGGGAGATGGGAATGAAAACGATTGTGTGATGTGTATGAAGGCAAGGGTGATTTGGGCATGATTGTTAGAAAGAAAAGTGACAGAAGGCAAGGTGAGCTGGGCCAGAAGACGAGGGGGAACTCGGCCAGACGTTCAGGCTGAGATGAGATAGAATACGCATTGAGCTGGGATTGAAGACCAATTCTAAAGTGGCTTGAAGGAGAGTGAGGGCTGGTTCTAATGACAAGAGTGGGCTTGGGCTGAATTCGAGGTTGGGATGGGTCTGAAGCCGTGGGTTTTCTGGCCCTGAAATGGGAGGTGTGCTGGGCCAGGTAGGTGATGATGGACTGGGCCAGAAGGATAGGGTGTGTTGGGCCTGAAGGCGATGGTTTGATGACCTAATTGCGAGGGTGTGCTTTTCATGACGGCGAGGGTAGGATGGGCCTGAAGGCGTGGTTAGCTGGGCCTGAGATGGAAGATGAGCGGAACAAGAAGGTGAAGATGGAATTGGCCTGAAGGTAATGGTGGCATGTGCCTGAAGACGTGGGTGAGTTAGGGTAGAAGGCGAGAATGGGCAGGGTCTTATGTCGAAGGAGGGTTGGGCCTGTAGACGAGGATGAGCTTGGCCTGAAATGAAGTGTTAGCTTGACATGAAGGCTAAGGTGGAAAGGGCAAGAAGGCAAAGGTTGGATGGGCCTGAAGATGAGGTTCGACGGAGCCTGAAGGGGAGGTTGAGCTAGCTTTGAAGGCAAGAGTAGGATGGTCCAGAAGGCGTTGGTTGGATGTGCATGAAGACGAGTTTGGTCAGGGCAAGAAGGCGAGAATAAGTTTGGCTTGAAGGAGGAAGGTGGTTTGTGCCTGTAGACGAGGAAGAGCTGGGACTAAAGGAGTGTGTCAGATTGACAAGTAGACTAAGGTCGGATGGGCCAGAAGGCGATGGTGAGATGGGCTCGAAGACGAGGGTAGGCTGGGGCTGAAAGCAATGATGAGCTTGGCCTGTCTTCGAGGTGGAAATGGGCAAGAAGGAGATGATGGAATGGGCTTGATGGCGAGGGTGGGATGGTCCATAGGGTGAGGGTGAGTTGGGACTGAAAGCGAGTGTGGTATGGGTCTGAAGGCGAGGGTGATATGGGCATGACTATTAGAAAGAAAAGGGACAGAAGGCGAGGTGAGCTGGCCCAGAAGACGAGGGTGAACTGGGCCAAAAGGTGAGGCTGAGATGGGACCGAGTACGACGGTGAGTTGGGAGAGAAGACGATTTTTAAATGGGCCTGAAGGAGAGTGAGGGCTGGTTTAATGACTAGGCTGTGCTTGGCCAGAATTCTAGGTTGGGATGGGTCTGAAGGCGTGGGTTTGCTGGGCCTGAAATGGGTGATGTGCTGGGCTAGATTAGCGATGATGGACTGGGTCAGAAGGCAAGGGTGGGGTGGGGCCTGAAGACGTGGGTGGGCTGGGCGAGAAGGCGAGCATAGGATGGGTCAGATGTCAAAGGTGGGTTGGGCCTATAGACGAGGATGAGCTTGGCCTGAAGGGGAGTGTTAGCTTGACGTGAAGGCTAAGGTGGGAAGGGCCAGAAGGAAAAGGTGAAATGGACTTGAAGACGAGGGTGGATGGAGTCTGAGGGGGAGGTTGAGCTTAGTTTGAAGGCAAGAGTGGGATGGGCCAGATGGCGTTGGTATGATGTGCATGAAAACGAGTACGATCAGGGCGACAAGGCGAGGATGAGCTAGGCTGGTAGGGGAATGTGGGTTGTGCCTGTAGACAAGAAAGAGCTGGGACTGAAGGAGAGTGTCAGATTGACCTGAAAGCTAAGGTCGGATGGGCCAGAAGTGAATGGTGAGATGGGCTTGAAGGAAAGGGTAGGCTGGGATCGAAAGCAATGATGAGGTTGGCTTGTCATCGAGGTGGGGATGGGCAGGAAGATGATGATGGAATGGGCTTGATGGCGAGGGTGGGATGGTCCAGAGGGTAAGGGAGAGTTGGGATTGAAAGCGATTGTAGGATGGCTTTGACGGCAAGGGTTATCTGGGCATGACTATTAGAAAGAAAAGGGACAGAAAGCGAGGTGATCTGGGCCAGAAGGCGAGGGTGAGCTGGGTCTGAAGTTGATGCTGAGATGGTACAGAATACGAATGTGTGTTGGGAGTGAAGATGAATTTTAAATAGGACTGAAGGAGAGTGAGGGCTGGTTCTAATGAAGAGGCTGTGTTTGCCCTGAATACGATGTTGGGATGGGTCTGAAGGCGTGGGTTTGCTTGGCCTGAAATGGGTGGTGTGCTTGGCCAGAGAAGTGATGATAGACTGGGTCAGAAAGCAAGGATGTGGTGGGCCTGAAGGCGATGGTCTGCTGATGTAATTGCGAGGGTGTTCTTTTCGTGAGGGAGAGGGTGGGAGGGACCTGAAGTGATGGGTAGCTGGGCCTGAGATGGATGGCGAGGTGGACAAGAAGGTGAATATGTACTTGGCGTGAAGGAAAGGGTGGGATGTGTATGAGGACGTGGATTGATTGGGCTAGAAGGCGAGCATGGGATGGGTCAGATGTCGAAGGTGGGTTAGGTTGGTAGACGAGGATGAGTTTCGCCTGAAGGGGAGTGTGAGCTTGAGATGAAGGCTAAGGTGGGAAGAGCCAGAAGGCAAAGGAAGGATGGGCCTGAAGACGAGTTCGGTCATGGAAATAAGGTGAGAATGGGCTTGGCTGGAAGAGGGAAAGTGGGTAGGGCCTTTAGACGAGGAATAGCTGGGCCTGAAGGAGTGTCAGGTTGACCAGAAGGCTAAGGTCGGATTGGCCAGAAGGCGATGGTGAGATAGGCTTGAAGACGAGGGTAGGCTGGTCATGAAAGCAATGATGAGCTTGGCCTGTCATTGAGGAAGAGATGGGGAAGAAGGAGATGATGGAATGGGCTTGATGGCGAGGGTGGGATGGGCCACAGGGTGAGGGGGAGTTGGAACTGAAAGTGAGTGAGGGATGGGTCTGAAGGCGAGGGTGATATGGGAATGATTGTTAGAAAGAAAAGAGACGGAAGGCGAGGAGAGCTGGGCCAGAAGGCGAGGGTAAGCTGGGTCTGAAGTTGATGCTGAGATGGGACATATTACGCTGGTGAGCTGGGAGTGAAGACGATTTTTAAATGGGCCTGAGCGAGAGTGAGGGCTGGTTTAATGACGAGGCTGTGCTTGGCCTGAATTCGAGGTCGGGATGGGTCTGAAGGCTTAGATTTGCTGGGAATGAAATGGGTGGTGTGCTGGGCCAGAGAAGCGATGATGGACTTGGTCAGAAGGCAAGAGCGGGGTGGGCTGGAAGTCGATGGTCTGCTGATGTAATTGCGAGGGAGTGCTTTTTATGACGGCAAGGGTGGGATGATGGTTGGGCTGGACAAAAAGGTAAAGATGGACTTTCCCTGAAGGCAAGGGTGGCATGTGCCTCAAGACGTGGGTTAGCTGGGCCAGTAGGCAAGCATGGGATGGGTCAGGTGTCGAAGGTGGGTTGGGCCTGTAGACGAGGATGAGCTTAGCCTGAAGGGGTGTGTTACCTTGACATTAAGGCTAAGGTGGGAAAGGACAGAAGGAAAAGGTAGGATGGGCCTGAAGACGAGGGTGGGCGGAGTCTGAAGGAGATGTTGATCTAGGTTTTGAGGCAAGAGTGGGATGGGCTAGAAGGCGTTGGTGGGATGTGCCTGAAGAAGAGTTCAATAAGGGCGAGAAGGCGAGGATGGGCTCAGCTGGAAGGGGAGGGTGGATTGTGGCTCTAGACGAAGAAGAGTTGGGCCTCAAGGAGAGTGTCAGATTGACCTGAAGGCTAAGGTCGGATGGGCCAGAAGGTGATGGTGAGATGGGCTTAAAGACGAGGGTAGGCTGGGCGTGAAAGCGATGATGAGCTTAGCCTGTCATCAAGGTGGGGATGGGCAAGGTGATGGTGGAATGGGCTTGATGACGGGGTGGGCTGGGGGCTGAGGGTGAGTTGGGACTGAAAGCAAGTGTGGGATGGGTCTGAAAAAGAGGGTGATCTGGGCATGACTGTTAGAAAGAAAAAGGACAGAAGGCGAGGGTGAGCAGGGCCTGAAGTTGAGGCTGAGATGGGACAGAATACGCTGGTGAGATGGGAGTGAAGATGAACTAGATATGGGCCTGAACGAGTGTCGAGGCTGTGCTTGTCCTGAATACGATGTTGGGGTTGGTATGAAGGCGTGGGTTTGCTAGGCCTGAAATGGGTGGTGTGCTTGGCCAGAGATGCGATGATGGATTGGGCGAGAAGGCAAGGTCTGTTGGGCCTGAAAGCGATGGTCTGCTGATCTAATTGCGGAGTGATTTTCATGACGGCGAGGGTAGGATTGGCCTAAATGCGTGGTTAGCTGGGCCTGAGATGGAGGGGAGGGGGGGGGGGGGTGGATAAAGTGAAGATGTTCTCGGCCTGAAGGCAAGGGTGGGATGTGCCTGAAGACGTGGGTGGGTTGGGCTAGAAGGCGAGCATTGGCTGGGTCAGATGTCGAATGTGGGTTTGGCCTGTAGACGAGGATGAGCTTGACATGAAGTCTAAGGTGGGAAGAGCCAGAAGGCAAAGGTGGGATGAGCCTGAAGACGAGGATGGGCAGAGCCTGATGGGGAGGTTGAGCTAGGTTTGATGGCAAGAGTGGGATGGGCCAGAAAGCGTTGGTAGGATGTGCCTGAAGACGAGTTCGGTCAGGGCAAGAATGGGCTCGGCTTGAAGGAGGAGGGTGGTTTTTGCCTGTAGAAAGGAAGAGCTGGAACTGAGAGCATCAGGTTGACAAGTAGGCTAAGGTCGGATGGGCCAGAAGGCGAATGTGAGATGGGTTCGAAGACGGTAATAGGCTGGAGCTGAAAGCGATGAGCCTGGCCTGTCATCGAGGCAAGAAGGTGATGATGGAATAGGCTTGACGGCGAGGGTGGGATGGGCCATAGGGTGAGAGGGAGCTGGGACTGAAAGCGAGTGAGGGATGGATATGAAGGCGTATGTTTGCTGGGCCTGAAATGGGTGGTGTGCTGGGCCAGAGAAGCGATGATGGAGTGGGTCAGGAAGCAAGTGTGGGATGGGTCTGAAGGCGTTGGTCTGTTGACCTAATTGCGTGGGTGTGATTTTCTTAAGGACGAGGGTGGGAGGGCCTGTATGTGTGGTTAGCTGGGAATGAGATGGAGGGTGGGCTGGATAAGAATTTGAAGATGGAGTTAGCCTGAAGGCAAGAGTATGATGTGCCTGAACACATGGGTGGGCTCGGTCAGAAAGCGAGAATAGGTTGGGTCAGATGTCGAAGGTGGGTCGGGCTTTTAGACGAGGATGAGCTAGGCCTGAAGGAAAGTTTGAGCTTGACATGAAGGCTAAGTTGATCAGGGCTGAAAGGCGTTAGTGAGATGGGCTTGAAGACGAGGGTCGGCTAGGCCTGATGTTGATGCCGAGATGGGACAGAATACGCGGGTGAGTTGGGAGTGAAGACGATCTTTAAATGGGCCTAAAGGTGAGTGAGGGTGGTTCAAATGATGACGCTGTGCTTGGCCTGATATCGATGTTGGGATGGGTCTGAAGGTGTGGGTTTCCTGGGCTTTAAATGGATGGTGTGCTGGGCCAGAGAAGCGACGATGGACTGCGTGAAAAGGCAAGGGTGGGTGGGCTTGAAAGCGATGGTCTGTTGATCTAATTGCGAGGGTGTGCCTTTCATAAGGGCGAGGGTGGGATGGGTCTGAATGCGTTTTTAGGTGGGCCTGAGATGGAGGGTGGGCTGGACAAGAAGGTGAAGGTGGACTTGATCTGAAGGCAAGGACTGGATGTGCCTGAAGACATGGGTGGGCTGGGCCAGAAGGCGAGCATGGGTTGTGTCAGATGTCGAAGGTGGGTTGGGCCTGTAGACGTGGAAGAGCTTGGCCTGAAGGGGAGTGCGAGCTTGACACGAAGGCTAAAGTGGGAGGGGCTAGAAAGTAAAGGTGAGTTACGCCTAAAGACGAGGGTGGGCGCAGGCTGAAAGGGGGGTTGAGCTAGGTTTGAAGACAAGAGTGGGATGGGCCAGAAGGCGTAGGTGGGATTCGCCTGAAGACAAGTTCGGTAAGGGAGAAGGCTAAGATGGGCTCGGATGGATGGGGAAGGTGGGCCGTTCTTGAAGACGAGGAAGAACTTTGCCTGAAGCAGAGTGTCAAATTGACCTGAAGGCTAATGTTGGATGGGCCAGATGACGAGGGTAGCTTGGGCAGGAAAGCGAGGATGAACTTGGCCTGTCATCAAGGTGGAGAGAGAGAGAGAGAGAGAGAGAGAGAGA
>JAUUDZ010017631.1:0-22259 GCA_032361705.1 Panulirus versicolor | reverse complement strand
ATATATATATATATATATATATATATATATATATAGAGAGAGAGAGAGAGAGAGAGAGAGAGAGAGAGAGAGAGAGAATGTGTGTGTGTTACCATATTCTGCCTCCTTGAGGTTGCACTTCAAGTGAAGTCTTCTTTAACAAGGCTGTATCATTATCAGTGGACAAAACAGAATACAGTCTTTTCAAAGAACATTTTTCTTCACAGGAGTTCATCCTGTCCCTTTTACTGAGTGTAACATATTGTTGAAGCTGCAGGAGCTCTTGGAAAAGGGATCCGTAGATAACACTAGGACCTGGGTTGATGAATAATAACTAGCGTGTGTTTATTATACATGTATGAATACAGTTTTTAATCAAATGCATGCCTGTTTTATGTACAGATTCATAATATCTAGTTTTGATATCCTTTTATCTTGTATGATGCTATATAAATGAAAATTTTTTTCTTGCCAACCTAATGCTGTGATAACAGAAGAAGAGTGCAAAATCAGAGGGAAAAGTAAGTCAAGAGAGAATGGCCAAGGTTGTGCCATCATTTGCACTGCTTTTATTGTTAGGAATTTCGGCTGTCAGGGAGCTTTGAGTATACCTGTACATTTATTGGGTTTGTATTCGAGTAAGAGTAATGAGAAATGCTTTTTTTCTTGGTTTCAAAGGTAAGACTGGATGCATGGGAAACCTGCATGTAAAGAGATTATTCACTTATACTGAGAGGATTGATACACTGCTTGCTGTAATGTCAAAAGGGTTAAATTATATGCTTCCCTTTTCACAGTAGTCTCATAATCTTTACACCAAATTTTCCGATCCTAAGCAGCCTGAAAAGCGGCATCCCATAACACCATACATCATAAAGAACCATACCAAGATTGGATTTTTCTTGTAATGTAAATCAAAAATACACGGACAAGTGTTGTACCATCAGTCCTCCAGTCTTTTACCATGAAGATATCAGCAAACTTGTAAAGCAAGTACAGTACGAACTGATATTTATTCAGCCTTATAGAGTGACATTCTCAAGCACCAACTAAAGCCGTTCATTGTAATAGACATTCTCATAATTGTCATTTGCTAATGCCACTTACCATTGTCATGTAGAATTTATTTCTACAATACTTCACCACCTCACCTTTGCAAGCAGACATGCTTACATTTATGATATTCAAACCACATCATGTTCGATCACTTTATATACACTGTACTCTGTCATCTTATAGGAGTGCAACATAATTCATTTTGACTCCATTGTGTACGGTGTTTCACACATACAGTTTGCTACATCTGTAGAATTATCTAGCCTCTTTATGTACACTACTTTTTTGAAAGTTACAGAATACATAGCCTTCAGCTCTCAGTGGGAAAGAATTTGCTGACATATTATATATCTTTACATGACAGTGAGGTTAACATTGCAATTTTTCAATCTTTTCCAAGGTAATCCAGATCATGCGAGTCTATTATTGATTATTAACATACTAAGGTTACAGTTGTAATACAGAGGTTTCAGTCCACCGATTTTGGAAGACATTTAGATATGTCTGTAGTGGTGTGCACCAACTTGTTTATGGTGATGTTTATCCCATACAGTATGACAATACCAATTTTCTTTCAGTTCAAGGTGCTGCAAACCTCATCCAGCAAGAATTATAAAACGGATTGTGGCTCAGTGATCTTTTTATATAAATTCTCAGAATCAAGTTTTTTGGTATAATCTCATGAAATTTTTTCATTTAAACTGTTATTTTATTCATCTTTAATATAATGAGATTGCCAAAAGATTTTCAGTGTTATTTTGAAGTGCTTATATCAACATTTTGATAATTATGCAGTTGGACATGAAAAATTTTAATAACTTCATAAAAGTATGCTGTAATGCCATTAACAACTGAGTTTAGAATGTTTATATGTAAATGTATGAGCATTTTATGTTTACTGTTGTCAGCAAGTGTTAACCAATACTGTTTGAAAATTCCTCTACTTTAGTGATACTCACAGGGCTTTAATAGAGTAATTAAAATGTGATCACTTTTCCATAAGTTACGAATTTTGTTAATATTGGTTCAATTATGTACTCTATCAGAATATTTTTGTAATTCAGTGATCTATCAAGGTAGCTACTCATTTGCCTATCGTCATACCAAATTTAAAGTATTTAACCAAAGTATGATAATTCATAGAATCTCACTTTATTCAAAAGTTTACATTTGTTTGAGTACCACCTGCATTTATTGTTTTAAGAACTGAGGATGCTACATGAAATGAGAAATTTTTAAGCATTGAAAAATACAGTACACTGTATAAATATGTCATATATAGTTGCACTTGGTAGGAGTGATGAAAGGCATTGACATACTGAAAGCTTATGAGTTCCAATTCATACATTTTGAGGACTGACACATAATTTAACAGTTGATGGGAGGCAATTTACAGTTCAGTAGTCTTATTATGATTCAACCAGTAACTTCATTGCCAGAGCATAGCATGTTTATCTTAGAATTTACTGTTGTCTACATAATAGGAATGCTGTCCTATCACACTGCAGTATTTTCGTAGATTTCACAAGCTAGAGCTTTGCTGTTTTGACATAAAACTCCACTGATGCAAGGCTGAAGGAGAAGATCTGACGAAAGACTTTACTGGAAAATAATTTGGAATTTAGATCTTGTTCTTTTACCTTAGTTAAATTTAATGTTGCTTTCCATTGAGAGTAGTGTGGAGAAAGCATTGGATGGGCTTTAGCTATTTCAGTATTAACATTTAAGTTTGAAGAATTTGTACTTGCTTTCTCCAGCTACTGGTTCATAGCCTGCTTGGCCCAACTGCCACTACTGTCACACACTTCTACTTTGCACTATTGCAGATTGAGACAAAAAAGCTGGACTTCAAGGAAAAGGCTTCCAGTAAAGTAGGGTCACTAAATAATGTTCAGCACAAAGCTGGTGGTGGTGATAAAAAAATATTTGATGACAAGGATTACCTGAGGCAGATGCAAGGTTCTCCTTGTAAAACCCCAACCAGTAAGGCTTCCTCAGAGGCAAATTTGTCAAGAACACAGGTATGACCTCCACTATGTTTTCATTTTATGAATTTCAATTTTTCATTGTTTAACATACACTTTCAAGGCAGATCCATAGTTTCTTAAAATGAAATGCCGTGCTAGTTTCTCATGTTTGATTTGACATGATGAGTCATGAATGTTATCAAAATAACAAAGAGTATTTTCATATATGACATATACTTCTTCTTTTGATGATTTATGAAGAAAGGAAATTTGTTAGCCCTGCATGCTGTGAAAGACCAAAACTGTCAATGAAAGGTTTCATTTACATTTACTAATAGTTCTCTATAATTCTAGCGATAGTTAGTGACTAATAATGAACTGGCAGTCATTTAATCCATTATCATTTGCTTATAATTTCCAGTATACGTTATCAAGAATATATATTTCAGTGCACTGTGAATACCAAAAGTTAATATGTAAAACACTTTGTCATAGTGATGTGGCACTGATTCTTTTGAAGTAAATGTAACATACTGGTTTTGCTGTACCTAGTTATCACAATTCAAAGGCTAACTTAAAAGCAGATAAATGCCTTCCCTGTTATTTACTATCAAAAACTTTATTGGTCATGATTGTTCTTTGTAATATATATGATCCAACATAACTTTAGTCATAGATTCAGATTTCATATGTACAGATATTTCCGTAAGTGTTATTTATCCGCTGTATTAGAGATGCTGCATATGTGTGGCTAAGAGTTTTTCCGGAATATACCATCAAAAGAGTTATATGTTGAGCATGAAAAACTTTAAAACATCATTGATTGAGTGGAGTTATGAAATATCTGAAATAATGTAAAGAAGAAGGCAAGTCCATTACCAGGTCATAACACAGATACCATGTATAGCATGAAGCTAGTACTATACTGCATCAAAGGTATGTATTTACACAAATGAATATAGTATTCTACCCTGTTTCACAAAGGGCTTTTTCCCCTGAAATTTCAGTACTATCCAATTATGTAGCTTTTCAAATAGAGATATATTGAAATTAAGTGATCTTTCTTGAATTCTTCATGATTAGTTTAAATGTTTATAGAAATATTAACAATAATAATTGAAAAAAAAGACATAATTTTACATGAAAATTCCTAAACTTACTGATTAGAAGCTCCTACAAATTAATTACACTAAATTTATACATAAATATCTTGATTCATGAGGGTGAAAGTAATTAAAAATTTGCTTTGAAGAATTGTTTTTATACTATGTTTATGTGTTAATGAGTAATGCATAAGCATACCTTAATCAGTCACATTGCTTTGAAGAATTGTGTTTTTATACCTTGTTTACGTGTTAATGAGTAATGTATAAGCATATCTTAATCAGCCACAAAGGAAGTTGGTAAAAGCTGACATTTGGTGAATAATTGTCTTAAACCTGTATCTAACGAGAGCGACGAGTTCAAAAGACTACCCAACCTTTTTATATACACTAGCTAGACAAAAAGTCACTGTTACAGCCGCTCATTATTTTCATTGTGTTGAATATTATGTAACAACACAAAACTAATTTCTCTTTAGTCAGAGACACTGAAATACTATGCCTAAAGGATATAAGCTCATTCTACTCAATGAAACTTACAGGATAGACTAATCAGGCTGAGTGACTCACTTGGAAGAACTCAGGAGGATGGAGGGGCAATCTGTGTAATGATAGATTTATGTGTATTTACATTGGAGTACAATATTGCATTAGCAGTAGCAAGATGGGATAAGGAAGAAGTTTTTATAGAAATGATGTAATTAGGCTACTGAAACATCTTGACTTATGTAAGCCTCGTGGTCCTGAAGATTTCCCCTTATGTGCAAAAGAAATAGGCGGAAGCACAAGCTAGATCCCTCAAATAATGTTCAGTAGGTCAGTAAAGGAAGGGGTTGGTCTGAAGATGTGGAAAAGGGTTAATATTGTGCCTGTTTTTAAGAATGGTTATTGTGAAATTGCACTGAACTATAGGCCAATCTCATTATAAAAAAAGTGTGATTTGTAAAACACTGGACAAGATAATCAGGAAAATGAATGACTATGTGCAAAGGAAAACTATTGAACTGGGAAACAGCATGGTTTCAGGGAAAGAAATGCACACATTACAAGTCTTCTATACTTCTATGATTAAGTAAACTCCATCTTAGGTCAAAGAAATTGATAGGGTAGACTGTATGTTCATGAACTGTCAGAAGGCTTTTCACATTGCACCTTGTTAGAGGCTTATCAAGAAACTATAGCTGCAAGTAAAAAATAAGGGGCAGTATCCCTTCAAAAGATGGGGGGATTACTTTAGAGGAGCAAGTAGGTAAGAGATGCATTCTCAAAATGGGCTGTGGTCTACCATTAATATTGAAACTCTTATTTAAATTTGTCTAGGGATGATCTCAAGGTCATGAGAGAAATAAGAAGTGATGAATGCATCATCCTACTAGGGGACCTAGACAAAGTCTCTAGTTGGTTTGATAAATGGATGATGAGATTCAGTCCAATTAAGTGAAAGGTAATGAGGATGAGATAGTGAAAGGCCTATGTGCAATTATTATCTAGGGGAAAATAAAACTGCTGGAATCTGTCTGAGAAAGAGAACTGGGGGTTGACATTGAGCCTAATCTTTTGCCAGAGTTGCACATAAGGAGAAATGTAAAGGAAACTGACCGCAGGGTCCATTGTGGAAGAGAGAAGAGAAGGGGGATCCTGATGACAACCTTCAGGCTTCTAAATCAGTTGGACAATGCGGACAGTTAACATGTTTTCATGAGATGCTGTATCTGAGTAATCAGAGGCCATGACAAGAAGCTGGGCAAAAAGTTGATTTGAAAAGATGCAAAGTAGTACTAACTGACTTTACAAAAATGTATGTGAAAGGGGTTGGGCAGGATTTTTAACTATTGGTTCAAAGTAACTTGTTTATGCAAAATTACTCTGTGTAAGTATTCACTTTTGCCAATTAAGTTTGTGAATGGCCATAGTGACACAGCCAGACACTATAAATTAAGCTTAAGCAATGGGAAATGAAATGTAAAGCATAGGTACAAGATCATGAATATAAGGCATACTTTTATGAACTTTTAACAAAGCAAGTAATCTAGTAAATCAGTCTACAGCAGAAATTTCTTAATAAATTTGTTAACTTTCAGAGCCCAAGCCCTGGACTAATGTCACCAACAACGCAGGTAAAAATGCACAAAAGAATTCCTGAAACCTCTCTCTGTCCTGCCTGCAAATCAAACACCTTACGCCTGTCTTCGCACTCGTACCTTCTCTGATAGCACTGCAGGTTTAGAATAGCATCAATGTTTCTGATTTAATTTGGTGTATAAATTTTTTTTCCATATTCTTAATTTTATCTCCTGAACATTCTATAATTTCATGGTCAATAGTTTTTGAAGTCCCACTACTGTTTATTCTATATTCTTTTGCTTACTCCACTGGCTTGTGCATTTAGCTTCTATTGCTTTATTTTCCAGATTCTGATAACTTGCTTCTCTTCAATTTATCAGTTCTGTTCTTTCTTATGTAAGTAGTTTGTAGTATGTGATGCTTTGTTGTGTTGTTTTACATTTAAGAAAGGCTTTCTTACCAAACTAATGCATTATTGTTGTTGAATCCACCAACTAAAGTGACTCAAGTGATTAATAGTATTTAGCTATAGTAACCTTGTTCATCATTGAATGTTCGGATTTTTGAAAACAAATTCATTATTATCTATGATATTCTATCTTGTTTTAGAGAGATATATTTTATAGTGGGATGGGATTATGAGTTCTTTAATCAGTGCAAGATTATATGTTTACATGAATTGGGCATGTTCAGGTTTGAAAATTTATTCCCCCTAATTTGCATCTCGGTGATTTTTTTTAATGTTGTTGTTTGTCCAGTATCTTATAACTACAGCTTTTCTCCAATGCATTTGCTTTAGCAACCCTAATTTTCTTTTTTTAATTTAAGCGCATATTTCTTGGTTTAAGTAAGAAACCCACACTATGCGTGTTATAACCAAACCAACTTTAAGAATTCTTCAACAGGTTGCTGTATGGCTTTTAAATAGTTATGCTTGTGGAGATAATTTCCAGTTGATGTAAAGGTAAATAAAAACAGTAATACTTTCGGAAGATTCTTCATTTAGGAAAGGAATAGCCATTCCACAATATATATTGATAATATCGTTAGTTTGGGAATTTCAGTTTTTCCATATTACATCTGGTGAAAACGATACAGGCAGCACATTCCACAGAAATTTATAAAACTACTATTGTTTGGCCTCTTGCCTTTTAACTAGGTTCTGTACACTTTCACCTTTAAAAACATTTGCAAAATTGCAATCACAAGATGTATCTATACCCATTTAACTTTACAGACTAGTTCTGTTTCATATTTTGAAGTCCTTAGCAGGTTTTCATATGTAGTGAAAGAGAACCTTCAGATACTGTTATAGGTATTTTAAAATTGATATATCCATGTCATTATTGGCAGTGAAATATACAATTCTTTCCTAGGAGGAAGAGGAAGTTGAGCAGGCAGGAACCAGGCAAGATGTGACCACTGCAGAGTGAGCTTCCCATCAAGGAACTGTCATGAACCATTGTGACCTAAGGCCTCCCCCCTCCCCTCCTTTATTTCACATGCTGATTTGATAGAGGATTAGAATCCACAGCAGTTGGTATGGGGAAATTGTTAAGGTGATAAGTGCTTCGTGGACATGCTTGAACTTCATATGCAGACTTAGTTACCTCTGCTGTTACTGCAATCATTACAGTGGCATTTCTCTGTGGTGCATAGAGGTCCACTGTAGAAGACTGTTTTACAACAGTGAAACACCAGTTTTGTTTTCCTTCAATGCAGATTGGACACTTTCATGAAATTAGGAAAAGCTTGGTGAAAAGATATTTCTGTCCACTGCACAGTCTGTTTATATGCATTCCATGTCAGTCCAGATATACATATGTTATTTCACCTGCGGGATGCATGTGAACAAGTGCTATTGCAGCTGCTTTTGATACATGGTAAACCTTACTAATATTCTATGTACAGAGAGAATGGTGAACATCTTTGTTTTCCCTTGACATTTATATGCTATTATTTTGTTTAATGTGAAGTATGATTATAATCCAGCTTCAATACTCAAGTGTTTATGGTACTGTTTCTATAGCTGTATGCACACTACCACTCTTCTGGAACCTAGCTTAGTCTAGTGATGAATTTGCTTTGCCTTTCATTTTCAAATACAGTAACTGGTAGCTCTTATTTGAAGAAGCAATAACTCAAATATTTACCTGTAGTGAAAAGTAGCCTTGTTGAGGAAGCAGTATAATCACTAGGTTCACATAAGCTAAAAACCAAGCTCAGAGTTTAAAACTTTTTGAATATGTTCATAAAGTTCATCTAGGCATGTTTTAACATCATGTACTGTCAAAAAGTAAATTGGTCTCGATATATACTGTAAAAAAAAAAAGCTCCTGTTACAATGGACAAGCTAAGCAAAGGTTCCCTTGCTTTTTTCTTCAGAATGTTTGAAAGTTTTGTTATATTTCAGTAATACAGAGTCTTACATTTTAGGATACTTGTCAGAATAGTTTTAGGCTTCTACTATTTCTTGAATCTTCCATACACAAATCAAATGCTTGGACGTGTCTCTATGCATATCCAAGTTTCATGAGAATGCTTCATTCCTGCACAACGCTCCACTTGTGTCACTATTGCCATGGAAGGATGCCTCTAGTTACTTGTGTCTTTGGTGACAATGATCACAAGCAGCTGCTTCTGAATGAACTTAACACCAGGCCCTGAACTGGTAAGGAGCAATAGGGATTATAAAAAAAGCTATCACTGTACTTCACAAAAAGAAAAAAAAAAAAGCAGCGAGCTATATAGTCTTGTATAACTTCAGTAACTGATTGCCAAGGTCATTAAGTTTCTTAAAATACTAATGTTTCTTTTTTGAGAAGTTTAAAAATTTTCAATTAGGGTTCCTCCAGTACCAAGTTCTTTCAGTACCTTTATGGCTTCTGCTTACCTTGGTCTAAACACCTTCTGTGATGTACATCTTGAGAATATCCAACACATTTTTAAGTATGTGATGATAACATTTTAGATGTAATTCCTTAGAATAACTATATTGTAGTTATTAAACTGTAGATGGAGGAAACGGAAGCCACATGGGTATGGTACTATGGCTGTAGACACCAAGGTTACATTTTGAAGCTTTATGTGAGGATCATTTCTACAGTAGTACCATTTTAATGTTGCTGTATCTCTCGGACACAGAAAAGCTGTACTCATGGCTTATATGTATGAATATTAGACCAAGCAGCATTTCATTTGACCTCGTGTAATGCTTTCGAGTTATAGCCTGTGGAGCTGTTGTCATTTTACTGTGTTTTGCATCAGACTTAAAGTATTCTGTGTCATTATAAAGAAATAAATAAAAAAGCACATGTGTTATGTTAACCTTTAATGTTTTAATGTATGTTATTTTACCATGTCACTGAATGTACAGAAATACTGTCATGAAAATGTATAGGAACCTGGACGATAACTTCTTATAATAACCTCTCAAAATTTACCCAAGTTGAACAGGCAACTAGTAACTGAAATATGTAAATACATAACTATGTATCATCTTGAAATGTGTAAATACATAATTATGTATCTTAGAAGCAGAAGAAGCAAGGAGAAAGGAATCTGAAGAGACAAAAGGAAAGAGGACAAAGGTTCTTGGGTATTGGGCAAGTGCATTAAAAAAAGTTGGCGGCTTACGTTGACAAAAGAATTGGAGCAAATGGTGTATTGTATTGAGGTGGAGTCAATGGCTGGATCAGGGCACATGAAGCTGTTAAGGTAAACCATGGATTAGTTTTGTCATTTCAATATATACATAACAGCCACAGACTGAATGTGTGCAAGTGGTATAAATTTTTTCATACATTCCTGACTATCTTGTTAAAGTGGAAAAAGCAATTAGAAAAAAAATACACTATATAGTATTTTTTTAATACCTACTTGCTTTTCCTGCCATAGCAGGGAATCATTAGCATATGAACAATGGCCTCTCTTGTTTACACCCACTCTCTAGCTGTCATGTATGGCATACTAGTTCATGATTTACCTTGACTACTTATATGCCCTGGTTCAGTGTACTGATGGCACGTCCCCACTACATCAATCCAACTGATTTCATTTCATGCATACCTCTCACCCTCAGTGTTCAGTACCCAATTGTCTGAACACCTTCACACTATCCTAATTATTTCTCTGGCTTCCTCTTCCTCCCCACTATTGACAAATTCATCCTCAACCAGTTTTCCTTTGCTTATCCTCTCCATATGCCTGAACCATTTCAGCATACCCCGGTCAGTTATCTCCCATCACACTGTTTACTGCCACATATCACCCTGAGTCATTTCTCACATGATCAAATCTCATTATATTTCCAAATTGTCCACCCTCCTCATTTCTGTGGCATTCATGGGCCAAGACACTTAACCATACACTGTTGGGAATACCATAACCATCAGACTTAACCATCTTTGGCCTAACAGACACTGACCTCAAACTCCACTTGGTCCTCAAGGTATCTCTATAAATAATCCTGTTTTTCAGGCCCTCACTTTTACTATTTCTTCCCATCATTTCATCTTTTCATAAAACTGCTGCAAACTTTCACATTTACTGCCAACAAAAAATGCCCAGATCTTCCACAAGTAGCTCCTCTCAGCATGTTCACAACCTATACTTAGCAAAAATGTTACTGTAATATGTGATCCAACAATGCTCACTGACCCCCAACCAAAGTTACTCATATAAACTTGTGTATAGACCTTTACTTAAATCATTCCTACTCACCAATCTTTTCAGCACACAACTTGAAAATTCCAGTCATTGCACATTTTCATTTACACCAGGCACCACGTGCCTGCCCCAAGTTATACCATCCATTTTCATGTCATCCACTTACACTTTCTAAAGTACTTGGTTTTTCCCCAAAACATCACTTCCTCCCTCCCTCTTACTACCAGGTGCATAAACACTATCTGTCACCCACTTCTCATAGTTTGCTTTTATTCTAACCTACAATAGAATGATTATCGAGAGGTTGGAAGTTTGAACATAGCATCAGACTGGGGAGGAGTAATGTGGCTCTTGGGTGGTAAGAGCATGTGAGGACCAGGTGTTTTTGAAAAGTTGGTGCAAGAAATAGACAAAGAGGGATTTGCATTACATTTATGGACATGGAAAGTATATGATGGGGTTGACATTGAGGTCATGTGGTAGTTGCAATGAGTACATGATATGGGAGGAAAGCTACTACATGCATTGAAGTTTTTGTCAGAGTAAAGCAAGTGTGCAAGTAGGAAAGGAGAAGGATGAGTGGTTGTTAAGTGAAGATGGGAGAATCAAGGGTGTGTGATGTCACTGGCTGTTTAATCTGTTTATGGATGGTGTTGAACAAGATAAATGCATGGATCTTGAAGTGAAAGGGGGCATGTCTTCAGTGTGGGTGCTGGGAGGCAAGTCAATTCTATTAGCAGATAAAATAGCTCTGGTGGTAGACTTGAAAGAAACTGCAGAGCTTGGTCTTTGATTGATACTGTGTGTGAAAGAATGTTAAGAGTTAATATGAATAAAGAAAGGTAATGCAGTTTAACTGGGGGGACAAGACAGGTTAGTTTGAGTTTGGAAAGACAGAACCAGGAAGATACAGAGTGTCTAAGATACCTGGGAGAGGATATGGAAGCAGAGGAGTCATATGGGATGGAGGGAGGTCCCATGTAAATTCAGGAGTAAGTGGATGAAGTGACCATTCTCTGTGAGGGCAAAGATAGGTATGTCTGCTTGGCCCTGAATGCACAAGAATGTTAAAGGATAGATGTGTTAGAAATGACATACATGAGGACAATAAGTAATGTGAGGATGGTTGATCATGTAAGAGGTGTGGTAGTAAATGGATTATGTCAGAGCTGACCAAGGTGTGCTGAAATGGAGAGGATGAGCAAAGATATATTGACTAAGAGGACATACAGGTCAGAATGAGAGGGGGAGACCAAACTGAAGGAAGAATGAGGTGAGAAAGCTTTTGAGTTACCAAGGCCTGAGCATCAGAAGGGTAAGAGGTGTGAAGAGGATGCAGTGAATTAGGGATGTGGTATACTGGGGGAGAACGTGCTGCTAGTGGTTTAAGCCATGATATAAAAAGTTAGGGGAAATAATGAAAAGGTTTGTGGGGTTTGGCTGTGGAAGGGACCTCATTTTTGTGTATTCTACTGGACAGCTCAAAAGTGAATGCGAGCAAATAAGGTCATTCTTCATATGTTCCTGACTCTGGCTCATTAATATGGGTCACACTGAGGGGTAAAAGGAAAAAATGGATTATTTTTCAAAAGTGGAGGTAGCAAATTAGGAAGAGAGACTGAAAAGAAAATGTGGGAATGGAGTTTAGAAAGCTTTATGATATTAGGACATGAACATTCAAGAGGATGTTTTCTAATGAACTGGATCAGTATATTAATTGAGAGGGCAACAGGATGAACCAAGTCATAGGAGGCAGTTAAAGTACTAAAATGAATGGTTTGTGGGGCTTTACTGTGGATGGTGGGTGCTGGTTTTGGTATATTGTAAATGACAACTAAATGGTGGATGTGTATATATTACGCAGTCATTCATTTCTTCCTCATGTTACCTTGCTAGGGGAAAAGGTATTAGTTAAAATTAAATGTAAAAAAATTACATATAGTATTCAATGGCTTCAAATCCTAAATAATTTCATACGTTATCTAGTATGTACAAGTAACAAACAGTCCCAAGAAAGATCTCAATATCTCACCTACCTAAAAACAACAAATAAAGCCATGATCCTGATTCATTATAGTGAGCTTATACCTCGCTGAAGCAGTGGGTAGCGATGCTGTTTCCTATGGGACGGGGTAGTGCCAGGAATGGATAAAGGCAAGTATGAATATGTACATGTGTATACATGTATATGTCTTTGTATGCGTATGTACATGTATGTGTGTTATGTATATGTGTGTGTATGGGCGTTAATGTATATATACATATTTGATTTCATTTCTTATTATACTTAGTCGCTGTCTCCCACATTAGTGAGGTAGCGCAAGGAAACAGACAAAAGAATGGCCTAACCCACCCTTATACACATGTATGTACATAAACGCCCACACACACACATATACATACCTATACATTTCAACGTATACATACATATATATACACATGTACATACTTCATACTTGCTGCCTTTATTCATTCCCGTCGCCACCCCGCCACACATGTAATGACAACCCCTTCCCCCGCACGTGCACGAGGTAGCACTAGGAAAAGACAATGAAGGCCACATTCGTTCACACTCAGTCTCTAGCTGTCATTCATAATGCACTGAAACCACAGCTCCCTTTCCACATCCAGGCCCCACAAAACTTGCCATGGTATATCCCAGACGCTTCACATGCCCTGGTTCAATCCACTGACAGCACGTTGACCCCGGTATACCACATTGTTCCAATTCACTCTATTCCTTGCATGCCTTTCACCCTTCTTCTTATTATCATTCATAATGTTAGGTCCCTTCTACAGGTGTTCCTGCAGGATGAAGGCTGCACTATAATCAGTAGCTAGAAAAGGATGGAGTCCTCTGAAGTGAAAAGTTTTTCAATAAGGCTGTACCCCACTGATACCTCACAAACTGTGGCTTCATTTGTAAAGCAATCAGAAGCAGGTGGAGTCCAGCAACAATAACATCTATCATTCACACTTACATACAAAGTGCCATCTCTGCATACAATCCACAATCACTCTCCTTGCATCCTTTTCTAAAAACATCTAGCCTTCAACAATTTACTCAATGCAACTGTCACATCTGTCGTCTACCTATTCTCTTTGTATTTTCAAGTTGCCACCCTAAATGTAATATCCCATTTACTTAATAATCAGCATGACAATCCAAGTATTGCATCATATAAAATTGCAAGCTCTTTATTTTGGTACATTCAATCATACCTCCATCTTCTTAGCATGTCAAACTAACCAATGTCTGTCCCTAATACAGGAGTGTCTGATCTCTCTCTCTCTCTTTTTTTTTTTTTTGGCTTGATCACTATTTCTCACATTAGCCAGGTATTGCAGGTACAGACAGAGAAAGGCTACATCCTCTAGATGTCATGAGCAATGCACTGAAACTAAAGCCTCCTATCCACAATCATGCCTTCCTGAGTGCTGCAGGAGCCTCATAAAGATTGATGGGGCTCCTGGGGTAGGAAGTATATAAACAGTATATAACTGGTAAGGACTAAGCAGATCACATAAGCATTACTTCTTATTTTCAGTATCCTCTAGATTTTATCACCAAGAATAAGCAGTTACAACTACTATATTATGATGTCCTGCTCTCAAGCCATGTTGTCCTAAGTTGGTGTCTGAGTCTCAGAAATAATCAAATCTACTCAGGGTTTTTCTAATATTCTCACGATGTTATGTTAGCACTTTCAATACGAGCATACATAAAACAACATAAAAACCTTGAGTTTCCTGTTGCTCTACATAGATTCAAAGTAATGTTCTAAATTAAGGAAAAAAATCATCATCAGAATCCCCTAACGTTAAAGTTACCTTCAATTCAAGGTAGCGGCGAACAAGTTGAGTCCACTTTTTACGAGCTTGAGCAACTGTTACCTCCTCTGACATGCCCAATTCTTCTAAGATCTCACTGAAAAAATACAAATACAAATTGAAAATGGAAGGATGGAGAGAAAAAGTTTTTAGTAATTGAGGTTTAAATATGCAGGAGGGTGAAAGGCATGCATGAGATTCAGTGAAACGGAACAATGTGATATACAAGGGTCAACATGCTTTCAGTGAAGTGGTTGGGGGAAACCATGGAAAGGTCTCTGGAGCCTGGTTGTAGATGATGAGCTGTGGTTTCAGTGCATTACACACGACAGATTGAGAATGAATGCAAACGAGTGCAGCTTTTCTTTGTCTGTTCTTGGCGCTACCTTGTAAACACTGGAAACAAGAAATGAGTGGGGCAGGGTACCACTGGGAATGGATGAAGGCAAGCAAGTATGAATATATACATGTGTATATATGCATATGTGCGAACATGGGCGTCTATGTATATATGTACATGTGTTTATGAGTGGATGAGCCATTCTTCGTCTGTTTTCTGGCACTACCTCACTGCCACAGGAAACAGTGATTATGTATAATAATAATAATAATAATAATAATAATAATAATAATAATAATAATAATACACAATACAGCTAGAGACTGAGTGTGAACGAATGTGGCCTTTTTTGTCTTTTCCTAGTGCTACCTCGTGCACACGCGGAAGAAAGGGGGTGCTGTTTCATGTGTGGCGGGATGGCGACGGGAATGGATGAAGGCAGCAAGCATGAATACGTACATGTGTATATACGTATATGTCTGAGTATGTATATGTATATATACACTGAAAAGTATAGGTATGTATATGTGCGTGTGTATGTGGGTGGGATGGACCATTCTTTCATTAGTTTCCTTGCACTATCTCGCTAACACGGGAGACAGCAACTAAGTATAATAAATAAATATATGAAATAATAATAATAATAATAATAAATATATCATCATTATCATAACTAAATCATCATTTCCCCTGTCAGCAAGGGAGCCCCAGGAAACAGACAAAGAAAGACCCATCCACTCATATACACACATATATACATACACATACATACATGTACAAGTACATGCATATACATATCAACATATACACATATAAATATTTTTTTTCTTTTTCTTACTATTCACCATTTCCCACATCAGCGAGGTAGCGCTAAAAACAGAGGACTAAGCCTTTGAGGGAAATCCTCACTTGGCCCCCTTCTCTGTTCCTTCTTTTGGAAAATTAAAAACGAGAGTGGAGGATTTCCAGACCCCCACTCCCTCCCCTTTTAGTCGCCTTCTACAACACACAGGGAATAAGTGGGAAGTATTCTTTCTCCCCTATCCCCAGGGATAACATAAATATAAATATAAACATATATGCACATACATATATACAAGCACACATTCATACTTGCTTGCCTTCATCCATTCCCAGCGCCACCCTGCCCTACAGGAAACAGCATCATCACCCCTTGGTTTCATATGTGAGATTTCAGACATTTATTCTTATTCAAGCAACCACTTCTTTTAACACAACTAACTAAATTTCATTTAAATTCCCACATCAACCAAAACTGATGCATAAATGTGCCCATTAACTGGAATGTATGTCTACTTTATACCAGGGATGCACACATTTCTAAACCACACCGTATTTGTAATCTAAGAAAAAAAATAAAGCTACATCCTGTGTGCCATTTCCCACTTCTCTTAAAGTGATGGCCTATTGGTAGCTAAGTTCAGGGCCATTTACATGACAGAATATTCACTGTACAATATATGATAACCTAATTCATGCACCTATTTGTATGAACATCTAAATGTAATGTGCAACAATGAAACTGTATGTAAACACAAGCACACAAAATCAATGCCTAAAACATCTACTTAAAAATTCCATATCTTGCTTTTGGTAACAACTATGTAAAACATGTAAAGTGCTTGCTCCATCAATATTTGGTTAAAATTACAGGCAAAAACAGTATGTGCTCCTTCTGTAAAAGAAAGTAAAGGAAGAAATCAGGAAGAGAGAGGGAATGGAAACTAGCAGTATTGGTCAGATGGTATAAAGCCTGAAACTGTAGTGAAACACAAAAAGAAGCTGCAGCAAAAGCAGAGACATATTCATAAATGAGAAATAATGGGTCAAAAACAAAAACTTGCATTTAATAATCTCTGACATCTTACACTATAATGATCCTATTAGTTCCTTATTGTAGTTACCATTTTACTTACGCAAATACAGGAGTAGGCCCCAAGGTGACCATATCGGATTCTTTAGTTCCTCGAAGTTCAATAAAACGAAGGGTTCTGGCTTCTGTCCCTGAATAAGATGAACATCATGAAATATGTGCTAAAAGTATGCTAATATTTCATTCATATCACTTGAAAAAATTAAAGTTTGTGAGAAGGTAGTAACACATGGCAAAAACATCCTCACTAAAGTAGAAAAAATTTACAAATAAGCTTGAAAACATATGAGGCAAAAAGAAAAAAAATTGTACAAGCAAATACATCTTTCCTTCCACACACTCCTTATTGGATCTAGAAACTTAACACTCACCTTGAAACTCATTTCAGCCTCCATGATTCCATTTGCATCTTTGGCTACTTTCTGTTACCTTTAGCATTCCACTTCCTCTACATGCACCCTGTTTGAGCTCACATTAAAATCTTCCTGTCTTACCCAGCTACTGCATATCACTACCTTACTTTTGATTACATTATCTTTCAACTTTCTGCCTGTACATATCTTATAACTTTCTGTCTGTACACACTCTCTAAAACTGTCATCAGCCTTTGGAGTCTACCACCATAGCCATGTCATTTATAAAAGGAAACATTTACCTCTCATGCCTCCAACCTGCATTACCTCATCCATAAACATTGAATCAATGCAATACCACACATCCTTGATTTTGACCAACCCTCATCAAAAAACCATTCATCCTCTTTTCTTCTTACTTGAACACATGCCTTACTTTCTCAGTAAACCTCTCTGCATATAGTTAGTAACTTTCCATTCATCCCTTATATCCATACCACCTTCCATAATACATCTCTGT
Organism: Panulirus versicolor; assembly: GCA_032361705.1. NCBI lineage: Eukaryota > Metazoa > Arthropoda > Malacostraca > Decapoda > Palinuridae > Panulirus > Panulirus versicolor. The sequence continues at coordinate 4,484 of JAUUDZ010017631.1, read as the reverse complement.
TAACTATGTCATGAGCATTTTTCAGATCCATAAATGCCAAACATGAGTCACTTTCTCTCTTAAAGTATTTCCCACACATATTCCCCAGTGCAAACTTGCTAAAGACACCCTCTAACTCTCCTGAAAACCTACTGCTTCTCCTCAATCACCTACTCTGTACATGACATCATCCTATTATTCACCACTCTTCTATACACTTGCCAGGTATACTATACAGACTTTCACATCTATGAATCATATATTCATATGTTCCCTTTGCTTTTATACAAGAGCAGTATATGCACTGCCAGTCCTAAGACACATCACTTAATGCCATACACGTCAAACAGCTTAACTAAACAATCGACAATGCTGTCTACCCCATTCTCAGAAATTTAACAGCAGTCCTATCTACTCCTAAAGCTTTATCACATTTCAACTTAAACTAGGCTTCTAAAATCTCTATCTCTACCATCCCATTCACCTTCCTTTCTCCCTTTGTATACAATCTTGTCCAAGAGACAACACATCCACCTCCTTATCATCCAACATGTTCAGCAGTTCCTCACCAGATTCACTAATTTCCTTTCACATCTTTGTCTACTACCATTTCTCAATCTGCTCTCCATACTGACACCCCCATTTATGCTGCTGTTTCCCTCATTCTATTCACCTTCCAAATTATTTTATTTTCTCAGACATTCATCTATACTCTCTCTCTCCCCTTCACTAATTTGCCCTCTTTTTTTAGTTCTTCTAACTTCTTTAAATATATTATGAAGCAGGTTTTTAAAAATACAACATTACTTACATATCTCATCTACTTCTACATCATCAATTTCTTGTGAATTTTCATCAGCTTGAGAGTCATTCATGTACTGGGAATCTTCATCCTCTTCATACCCATCACCCATATTATCATCATCTTCCATGATTACATCCTCATCTTCATCATCATCATCATCATCATCATCATCCTCATCATCATCTTCATCCTCATAATCCTCTTCCATCTCATCAACGGACTGTCCTTCCTGGAATGACTCATCTAACCCATTCCCTTCTTCAACGACTCCCCCTGTTCCATCCATCTCTTCAGGAACAGAAATTGGGAGAACAGAGGGAGGCATAGTAAGAAGTGCATCCTGCATAGCAGCATAAAAAGGCCATGATGGAGGAGCTGCATCTTCAGGTTCCAAAGCAGGCTGGCTTAATTCCTAATGGTAAAATAATACATAGCTTACAAATTCTAGACGTGATTACTTCCGACACTGGCCATTTAATACAAATCAAACCAATCTAACAGCAATGGAATTAAAGTTTTGTTGTGAGCATTGAGAAATAACATTAAAACTTTCTGTGAAATGTCCTCTATTTAAGACATTGCAAATGAATATTAGAAATTACTCATTACTAATAGAATTGCATAACACAGAAGGATAAAAAATACAGCAAAAGTATAAAACCACATACATCGTATATCACATTTTCTAAACAGTAATGAAATTATGTCTTATTGAAGAAATGCGGAAACTACTGAAAGATGTGAATAAAAGTAAACAAGTACAACTAAAGATGGAACAGACAAAACTGTCGATCTAACTTACTAATATTCAGGTCTCTTACAATTCATTTGCTTCTATAGACAATGAGAAGTCATGATTCAATAATAATCATAGAGAATTTTTCACGACATATTTTCGGTATCATTTTACTTAAAATATGGTATTCTTATCTTTACAATTTCTATCTATCTATATCTCTGACGCCTGTTCCCTTTCGGAACTCCCTCGATGGGATGGCCACAGCAATAGAGTATTCATTACCAGTGAACTCCACTGCCACTTCTTAGCCTTTAGTACCTCACCCTTAAAAGGCCACTGGCAGAGGGCCAGTATAGTGCAGTGTTTGTAAAGGCTCATACCTAATATTCCTGCTGACTACTTCTACATAATGTTCCCACATAATGCTTCCACCTTTCTACCTAAAAGTCATACCTAAATGTTCCTACCTACTACTTCTATCTACTGCTCCTACCAATTTGCTGAAAGGCAGGGCTAGCACATAGCACTCACCACAGGAAAATCTAGAGTTATGAAGAATGAGATGTGTAAGTTAAGTATTATCTAGTGTTGTGTGTGACAGGGAGAGATATATTGTATGTCTGTGAACAGAATACCAGCAAGCCACATGTAGGTGAGGCAGAAAGAAAAGACAGCTACCTGGGTCAGAGAAAAGCAACTTGACAACCAATGAAGTGTTGGCTCACTATGCAGCTATCTCTAACCCTTCTGATACCCAGGTGGGTAGTACTGGTAATATACCTCCTTGGTTGTTGGCTGCCTACATATTCCATCAAAATCTTATCATTTACACCAGGAGAATCAGAAATGCAAGCTATGGAAGAAGAAGCAACAGTTGTGTAGGTTACGGATTTCTACTTACTTTTCTAAACAACTGATATCTATCAAGTAGACAATGATCAGCTCATATACAATGCCTTTCATTTAAAATGTACCTTACACTCACATATGTATCTTTAAAAGTTACAGTAAAAATTCTCATCATGTGCTAAATCATCAATGGGACACTATGAACCAATAAACCTAATGAATTACAAAAGAGTGTCAATGGGCTCTGCCTGCATGAGAGTACAGTGCAAGTGGAGAATCACCTTCAGTAAGGTTGTTCCACTTAACAGTATGTGAAAAGGGGGTACAATTTCATTGAGAAACTTCTCATTCCAGGGTAGTCCGATGTTTCCCTGCGACAAAAAGCAGCACAGCAAGAGCCCCATAGAAGAGGTCCTGGGGTTATATAATAAAATCAATTAATGATCACAGGTTAATAAGCGTTAAAAGTGCACTCACCTTATATCTGGTAACAAGAGCATCCCAATGCCTGCGAGCCTGACTGGGGCTAACTTGTCCAGTTAGACCCAATTCATCTATAATTGACCTGAAAAGAAACAAACATACCGACACATCAGCCACTAGCATCAATCTTACAGAGCTCACAAGCAGATCATTGTAACTGAGCCATCATGTCCCAGACAGATGCTATCAAGACAACCTACTCCTACTAGAAAACTAAACTGCCTAAAGGTATTTGGCATTAGATACTTAAGAGCCTTAAACATTATAAAAACATCAAAAGCTTTCAAAAGAAAGGATCTTACGATCTTAGCACTGTAGTCCTTCTGGAGGTGCCTTACATTAAGCATATCATATAGTTAGCAATAGCTACATTATAAGACAGGATAAATATAATTTACTGAAAATAAAACTGGTGCTATTTCTATTGACAGTATTAATTTTCACTTTTCTCTCGTAAAGCTCTCTGCATATTCATATTAAAGCAAGGCACACACAAATGAATACAGTCAACATTCTCTGCAACCAAATCCATAGAACCCAAGGCCTTCTAAAAGAGTGACTTTTATGGTCCAAGGGTTAACATCTTTATCTTACACTTTTCACCACCTCTTTATTCACTAGGACTTTACCAATTAGGTTTACAATACCAACAGTGACTCTAGCCCGGACACTTTCTCCACCTGAGCTGTTCTAAAATGAATATCAACACTTTCTTACACATTAACCATCATCCCCAAAAGCCAATGATCAGACTTGATTCTGTGATATTGTTCATGAGGGTACAATATTATCAAAGAAAACTGAAATAATAATAAACAAGATTTTGAGGATCACACCATTTTTACTACTATTACAAAGCATAAAATCATAGCAAAAACTAATACAGAGCATAAAACCATAACTAGCATAAGTATAAAACATCATATATATCATATTAATCTTTTTTAAGCATTTGCTATTTCTATACATTTATGTCTATGTAAGTTATGCTTTACTGTACTATTGCACTAAATAACTTCAATAAACAAAGGATTTGTAAGAGGCATCAATTTCTAGACAAACTTACTGGAACACATAATCTGGAGTTTCACTACTATGAATCTTTAAACGAGCTCTTGCTTGTATGAAGCAGTATGTCTGTTCATCTGTCCCTGGAAATGAAAAAAAAAAGAGCTCAAATAAATAATGCCATGCCATAACAAAATATTGATTGTAAACTCTTTAAATTCTTACAAAAAGCTTTAAAATATGTAAAATTTTGAAGTAACATATGGGAAAGATAGCATTTATGTTGGTAAAAATTGCTGCTTCATGAATTAAATATATCCATTACTTTAGCATACATCCTAAGATCTGTGAAGCTTCAAATTCATATATATAATTTTTATTTTTTATATTTTGCTTTGCCGGTCTCCCGCATTAGTGAGGTAGCTCAAGGAAACAGACGAAAGAATGCCCCAACTCACCCACATACACATGTATATACATACACGTCAACACATGCAAATATACATACCTATACATCTCAATGTATACATATATATACAGACAGATGTATACATATATACACATGTACATAATTCATACTGTCTGCCTTTATTCATTCCCATCGCCACCCCGCCACACATG
>JAUUDZ010017630.1:0-35741 GCA_032361705.1 Panulirus versicolor | reverse complement strand
TCTGTGGTTCAGTTGGGATAATTTCCTTCTTTACTTTGAGGTCTGGTTATGAACTCGAGTCGAGATTGTATTTTTACGATGTAGGAGTTTTTTTTTTTTTTCATTTACGTTTTCTAAATTGTTTCCGCGTGACAGCAACTACCCCTCTGCCATTTTCTGACGCTAAGCGAAGGGTTTCTTGACGCGTGCTGCAGGTGGAGGGTCTCAAGGCGCGACACAACCAGAAGAACCCGGACTACCAGGAGGTACGAGAGCTGAAGGAACAGATCCAGATGATGAGGCGGCAGCTGGAGGCACGGATAGAGGACGCGGATGACCGGTCGGAGACTCCCGAGTCTCCGAAGGAAGAACAGCCACCGAAGGACACCGAAACCGTCCCGCAGGAGTCCCCGGAGAAACCCGTCAGTAGGGAATATGAGCAGCTCCTGTTCGACGTAAGTGTCACCGTCTCGCGGCATTCATACGTTTCACACGTTATATTTGTATTCAGAAATGAACTGTACCCATGTAATGTTCAGGTAGTAGAATTCATTGCAACATATTCCTTTTTTTTAATTAGTTATTTGTTGTCTATTTTTAACTAGCATGGTACTTGGCCTTTTCGTCCTAGGTGAGGTATTTCGAATGTTTTCTCCAAACCTTTTCTCTATTTTTCCCATCACGTTCCCTTGCGCGACTCGCTCATTTGACATCAACATCATTGGAGTTGGAGCGCTAGCCCATATGTGGTAAATAAAGAAAATATCTACGTGAGGGAGTTTTACACTCACTCGGTGCGATTGCACCCCATTACTTGAACTTCCTTGGCAATATGTTGTTTGAGCTCTTTTTCATTTTCAACATTTACTATTTTTCTTTCTCTTAGCTTGTACCATTCACCTACCAGTCTGTTACGACATAAGTACTTCACACATTTCCTAACTCAGTTCTTAATAAATCTCTCGTTATGTCCTCTAGTGTATCAACATCTTCATTTTGCAAGGGACTGATAAAGATTAACCTTGTCAGATCGATCCGAAAACTTGACAGTTGTAATCATATCATCTCTGTTTCGTCATTCATTCAGCCTACGTTAGTCTGTTGTCACTGTGCTCTTCCTTCACCTCAGCTCATGCGCTTCAAGTAGGATCTTTTACGCCATGCGTTAAATCTTCTCTTATTACATGACGCTACAGAGGAAGGTGCGGCGTCTGTTGGCGGAGGGTCGAGCGGGCAGCTACGAAAAGGCGGAGTTGGCGGCGCAGCTCCTCACTTTCAACTTCGACGAGACAGACTCGCTGCAGGCCGCCGAGGAGTGCTCGTCCATCTACACCGCCATCCAGTTCCTCCAGCAAGAATGTGAACTGTGTGCCGAGAAGTACCCCATGAGGAAGGTAGGCTGTTGTTGTTGTGTGTGTGCAGCCATCTCTCTCTCTCTCTCTCTCTCTCTCTCTCTCTCTCTCTCTCTCTCTCTCCTCATAATGTGTCATTCTTTGAAAATGATTCTCATAACTCACCTGACCCAGACATGCAGTGTTATACAGTAAGCTGTGACGTGAGCCTCTTAGATCATTTAAACTCTGCTTTATAATGATTTTGTTTAGTAGAAGAAGCCTAAAAGATTATAAAGATTAAGGAGCCTATTTGATCATTTCACTCCGTCTAGATTGAACATAGCTTTAAGAAGAGTCTAGTTATGTTTTTTGAGATTTAACAATGGACGTGATCATCACCTGTAGAATTAGTCTTGTCACTAACCACACCAGGGAAGGAGTTTGGTCATAATAGATATCCCCAACTTAACATGAATCTTGTTACATGTTCGAACTTCCATGGTGTAGTGGTCAGCGTTGTCGACCATGATTCATGCATAGGCCAGCCAGATTCGAATTCACAGCGCAGCTGTCGGACCACAGCCAACCCCACCTGTTTATCCTCCCCTTGGGACCTGGTCGATTAATGATGAAAAATCCTCTCCCTGTACCGTATGAACAGTAATCACACATAGCATGACAAGTTCTCTCTGTGGCAGATGATGTCGATGCTGCAGTGTACGCACCGATGTTGCTGCGAGTGCGCCAAGACCTACTTCACCTTCCAGATCAAGACCAAGAACATTCGCGAGGTCCGCTGCCCATTCTGCAGTGAACCCGACCTCGACGCTAACGAGGTAAACTTCTGTGGCTCTTCGTGTACCTTGATTTCCTTTCTTCATGGAAGAATGACAAGTAACTTGTCTGAATTATATTTTCCCTTTGTTATTGATGATGAACTTTGAACCTGCAGGAGATAGCCAACGAGTACCTGAACAACATGGACATCCTCCTAAAGAACATCCTGGACGAGGAGACTCACGAGCTCTTCCAGCGAAAACTACGCGACTGGACGCTCATGAAGGACCCCAACTTCCGGTGGTGCAACAAAGTAAGGCTGATCATCCTCCTTTCTCATCCTTACAGAGATTTACTTTTACGAGTTTATCTTTGAATATTTCAATATACTTTCCCCCTTTTTTCGCTGCAGAAGATAGTAATTTCCTCTATAAACCCAGTTCAGCATATCAAGTTCATTATCATGCATGAATAGTGCTCCATTCTTAGGTAATAGAGATGAAGTCTTAGGGGAAAAAAATGTTGGAACACTGATATGTTGCGTAGTCTGAGAGCATCTTGGTCTTAGCTGACTGCTGCCACGTTTATCTTCCCTTGGCAGTGTTCGTCTGGATTCATCGCCAACCCTCGGGCCAGGAAGCTCATCTGTCCTGACTGCAAGGACGTGACGTGTGCCCACTGTCGTGCCAGTGTGAGTATACCATCGGTGGAGAATGGGTAGGAGGACGTGACGGAAGAAACAAATGCACCCACCCACACACACACACACGACATCTGTCAACATCATTTATGCGTTTACTTTATTGGTATTCATTATTATATTTACTACTTTTTCGTCTGTATGATTTTATCTTTTCTATCTTCATTGACCTTACAGTGGGAGGCGACTCACGAGGGGATCTCCTGTGAGGCGTTCGCCCGCTGGAAGACGGAGAACGACGCAGAGATAGCGGCGCAGGGCGTGGCCAAACATCTGGCCGAGTGTGGCATCACGTGCCCCAAGTGCAAGTGAGTTTCCATCCACCTTGGTTCCTCCACACTGTTTAAACATCAGTCCTCAACACTATCTGCAACTCTTGGTCCTCCGCATTATCTAGACATCTTGGGATCTCTCCACTAACTAGACTTCTTAGTACAACACATAAACTAGAAATTTTAGTCCTCTTTACAAACTAACTAGTCACAACTGGTATTAAGTACTGACATGTTCCTTTTGCAGATTCACTTACGCCCTTGCAAAGGGTGGCTGCATGCACTTCACGTGTACCCAGTGTAAATATGAGTTCTGCTCCGGCTGCAGTCAACCCTTCCGTCAGGGATCCAAGTAAGACCATACAGGAGTATTTCCCCTAGAATAGATTTAAAGTCTTTAAAAGAAATACAAATGATACTGCATATGAATATGTTATTCATTCAAGGAAATACTTAAATTTGTTGATCATTTAAGTCGTGTGTAGAGAGGAACTGTATTTCTTGAGGGAGGTGAGTGTTATAGGTGTATTCTGTAATGGTTAATCATGTGTTCATAGGTGTTGTGTGCCGTTGGTTCAGTAATTTGATTTTTACTGTGTTGCAGGTGTCCAGTTGGGCCTTACTGCGAGCGTCTGGGTCTGCATGCTCACCACCCGAGGAACTGTCTATTTTACCTCAGAGACAAAGAGCCCCAACAACTCCAGAACTTGCTCAAGGTAAAGTCTTTACCGGGTCGCCTTCGGGAGGAGCTTGGGGTAGAGTTCGAAAATCTTATTACTGTTAGCGACTTCGGGCTTAATTATTTTTTATGTAAAAAAAACCGAACACATATTGATTAGTAGCCACAAAACTTTTTAAACTTTGTTGTTATTGTCTTTGAAAGATAACTTACATATTTACCAACATTTTCTTCAGACTTTTTTTCTTAGAACAGTGAATGGTCACACATTTTGTTCTCAGCAACGAGATTATCATTAGATGTTCATGAAGGATTCTGACACTTGTCTTTGCACAAGACTACACAAAATCAGTTTACCAAAAATTCATGAAAAGACAAGGTACATAAAAAGGGAGTATTGAGTATTGTAAATGATTTTAGGTTAAGCTTTTTGTTCATTATAGACCCTGACTTACATTTATATGAGCATTGAACTAAGACGTGATGTTAATTGAATGTCTGTGTTTGGAAACATGTGTCATAACTGCCATGCCAATATTCACAGCACCACAACTCACCTATTGACGCCTTAGGGTAAAACAAAATGATGATGAACCTCTCGTTGTAGTGATAGGATATACTTAAAAGGAAGGTCTCAAACTCCGAATTTGTTTATGGTTACAGAAGCCCAGGAAGCAGTCTGATCCCATTACTATTTGTTCCCGGACACTGGAGTGATGGTGGTGGTATGATCCAAAGCGATTCACGTTGTATTAGAAAGTGGTAATAAGATCCCTATATGTTGGTTGTAGGATTTGTGGTAATGAAGACCCTTCAATGGCTGGTTATAGATACCGAGGTGGTAGTAAACGTTGACACGAAGGTTAGTTATGGATGTGTCTGTTGAAGCAGACTTCTTACCTTGCGGTTTCTAGTAGCGTCTGAGTTGATAGTAGGATCTCTAGACTGGCTGCTTATTGTTAGTTGGATGTAGGAAGACTAGCACGGTAGTTTCATATGGATATGAAAGTGGTAATTAGGTCTGAATATTGGTGGATTGTAAACGATTAAGCAATAGTCGAGTTTACATACCGGTTGGTTGGCACGTTGAGCACGACGGGACGACCCTTCGACATGAAGACCTGGCAGCTTACGTAGCCCTTAAGAGTAAAGTCAAAGATCGTGCCTTCATAACCATAAGAGCGTGGCAGCTGAACCACAATATCTAATAAGCTTCCTACTATACGACACGCCAGGGGTGAAAATCCCACTTCCAATAGTTTTTTTTTTTTTCAACCATAAAAGTATTTGTGATATGTAAACCTTCATGACCAGAATCCCAATGTGCGGTCAATGCAAGGCCATAGATGGTCTGGACATGTTAGTGTTCCTAACTGCTTGCCCTTCTTGCAGGAGGCTGGGGTAAGCTATGACACAGAGCCCCAGGGTATGCAAGAGCAGAAAACCGGCGTGCGGCCCGTGTGCCAGGTACAAGAGCAGAAGGAGCTGCCAGACGGGCTCAAAGATGACATTTGTGGCCGTGTGGTTCCTTCAGGTTATGCTGGACTCTGCAGGTATGTCACTCAGCCCAACACAGATTCCAAGATTCACACCCAGAATTATGTTTCACGGAAAATCATGATACTTTGATCGTTCGAAGCTCTTTTGTGAAATGTCAAGATGTAGTGTATTATTTACAGTCAGTTTTACATCTTTTTGACTGGAGATATTGTTTTATTTTATGAAACACATTATTTCATGGTTAGTCTGACCCCATCGTTGACTCTTTGGAAGAGAATTAATTGTACTAATAAACTTATAAACCACAGTGAATTAAGACGAAATTTCCAAAAGCCACAACATTGGTACTTTGTATACCTTCCCACACGCGTCCGTGTGCGTTGGTGCGCACGTATAGTGTGTACGTGGCTCACGCATCCTTCTGAGTAGAAGGTGACACGGACGTCTTATGTCGCACCGAATATCCCAGGTGAAAGTTCTGCAGGAGAGGTGGAGGATAACATAGGTAACCCTGCAGCAGATTTTGAAAACCGGCGACTTGCTTATTGTCGGCAATCACACACACACACACACACGATATCTGATTTACTGTGGGATTCTTCAGATACTAAGGTTTTAAGTTTACAGATATCCCAGAGGGAGGGGTGATCTCATCTTAAGGTGTCTTGCTGGCCTCATGCATCGGTATATTTGAGGGGGTCTCTCAGTGCACTGCGTTGTGCTGAGAGAACCAGCTTCCTTCCCCTCTGCTCGGACCTCTCGTATGTATGTTCTTGAGTGGGTATTTTGTGAAGAAGGAATGTTCCAGTTATACAGTCGAGTTTCTTAATTTGCTGCTTCGAAGTAGTCCTTGATGGCTGAGTTCTAAGACGAGCTTCCTTCTTTACAGAAACCACTACCTTGACTATTTGGGTCTGTTGTGTTTTAAAAATAAGGTAGACCCACTGCCTCTATTGGATGAAGAGGACCTGAGGTTTGTAATGCGTCGAGAAAACCTGCAGATTCCTAAGCGGCGGCCATGGGAGTCTGATGATTACTTCCGTCGGAGGCTTTCGAAGGTAATGCGTCCCCCATGTTGCCTTCCTTTTCTTGGTTGTTCTGGCAAGCCTCTCCCTTATCTCACCCAGGTTGCACTACACGGAATACTTGGTGGAAAAGATCAATGCCCACAAGCTTGACCCTGTCAGCATCTTTGACGAGGCAGATTTGCGCGTCTGTCTCAGAAGGAACGGCAAGACAGTCCCCATCAGGCGGTGGGAGTCCGAGAAACTGTACAGGGATAAGCTAATCAAGGTGTCCATTCCGGCCCCCTCTCCTCCTCGTGCTCTTCAGCTTACGTCATGAACTGCTCTCCCAGCTAATACACACTGCGACTTCTTGCTAGAACGAAGAAATAGTGTTGAAACCCTGTGTTTTGGTTTTTTTCTTCTCATAATTCAAAAATGAGACATGAGTTATATTTTGCGTCTAATGCCTCCTTTGCCTACATCCTATGACCTGTTATGTCCCTCAAGTCCAATAAATCAGAATGCCGTCATTACTACGGTATACATTAATGCTTCGTTCCTCTTAATGTTATATATGTCTGGGTAAACGGTAACAGGAAAGCAATCGAGTAGTTCGAGAAGCCATAGCATTTTTGATATTTTTGGTATCTAAAGTTCATACGTCTGAGCCATAAGAATTATGTCAACGAACACCACCGATAATAATTGACAGGAAAGATTATAATTATGAATATTAGTCATATAAACACAAGTTATGGTCATTCCATACGAATGTCTGGATGAATTTCTTGCATTTTACGGAAATGTGAAAGATGGAGAATATTTCAGAAAATCTTTGCGTTTCCACATATTTGAGACACCTAACATACGTTGCGTATGAAAACATACAACATAGTGTTGGAGATCTGAAGGCAGTTTAGGAATCTTCAGGCTGATTATATATTTAGGTTAAGCTGACAGAATTATAACTACTACCCTCTTGCTTTCCTCATATTACCGGAGATCCAGCTAACACTAACCCCTTAAAGGAGTTGTTGGCGATATACTGCATCGGTAGTTAATCAGTTAGTGATGCAATCTGCTGTTCTCAGTCATACTTACGTCTTGTTTGCATTATAGTACTTGCACTTCTCTTCCGCTACTCGGAACAGGCCAAGACCTTTTATGTTTTGAATTGCTTTCTCAAAATATGACGAAAATTTAGGAAATTTATATGTTGTGAGTGAAAGTTTAGGCTGAATGATCAGTTGAAAGAGGTTTCCAGTGATACAGCTTTTCTGTCAATTTTGTTCACAGTGTTCTTTTAAACGTGAAAAATTAGATAGATACACGCACGTGAATGAGGATAAGGTATTTTCCTGGCCCCATTCACCGCTGCGAAGGGTTTAAAAGTGATATGAAAAATTACCTATTACGACATATCTGACTTTTCTTGCCTGTCACATTCGGTAATTGTGGTAATAACCGGATATTGCACTTGTCATATCCGGTTCTCAGTGAAGCACAAGTGACACACTGGATAGTTTCAGCACCGCTGGATGTCATAAGGTTGAGGGGATGTGGTCACTGACAAGGGACAGTGTGCGCCCTCCAAACCGCTACCTGCTATCGTGTATGGTTTTCACATGGTGATTGAAAACATATCATCAAATGGTTTCCACCAGGTCGCTGGAAGTACATTCAGGCTCTGTTTTCAACTGTAGGTAGTAATTGTGTTCATGGCTCATCCAGCCACTGATCCTAAGCTTATCCATTCACAAAAGTACTATATTGGTGTTAACAGAGTAAAAGTAACTACCATATTTTCCTAACAAAAACGAAAAAGAAAGGCGTCCATTTGCTTGGAAACTTATACAGTGCTTTAATACAAAGATTTATTTAGAACAAATGTACTTTACTCGTGAACTGAAAGGACCACAAGTGACAAGCGACAGGTTCAATATGCGATAGTTATCAAAATTACCGGATGTGACGAGTGAAAAACAGTAACGAGTCGTAACAAACCATAGTCCATACTATTAAGTCATTCACCAGTAATTCACTTGTAATCCCTCTTTTGTGTTTAGGTAACACTAATCTCATCTCTAATCAGAATTTTGTCACTAACAGTAAGTTCTAGGGATAATGTTCTTGAAAATGACCGTCAGCACCTACTTCACCACTTTCCATAGTCTTTACATTCGTGTCTCACATACCTTACGATTTTTATTTTCCTTCCTGTTGCACGGAGAGATACGACGCTGTTTTAGGTCATTTATTTAGCTCTGGTATACAACTGTATCCTAACTTGTTCATACCATTTTCCTGAAATATTTTACACACAGTTTTTGGCATAATACTGGTCTATAAGCCTGGATACTCGATTCAAGAAGATATGCATTCTGTTATGTTCGTCATGATCATGTTATTAAACCTAACTAAACTAAGCGTTTTTTCCCTTAACCTCAGAGCAGCTGATCAAAGAACTTGTTATTCGAAGAGCCAATATACCTTATATATGTTTATGTGTAACAGTAGCAAAGTGTGTTTTTTGGTGAGGAGTTTTCGTTTCTTGTTTACTAACGTATGTGCTAAACAAAACGTTATCCTGAATGTTCTTAAATGTGTATTTACAGTAGCAGTATCTTCATTGAAAAGTTGCATGGAGTAGGCTCAGCAACTAGTGCTTCATATGATGATACTATTTAAGTATGTAATATTCGAAAAATGGTCCCACAGTGTATTTTTTTATTATATTCTCCAAGAACATTTCATACAGTTCTAATTATCATATTATATTCCCACAGCTGATCAAAGAGCATCTACCCCTGAGCAGCCTAGAATAGAATTGAGTAATCGTCGACGTATAGAGAACCTTACAGGACGTGCATACCCGTCTGTGATGCGTCCCGTCCGCCGGCCACTCCGTCCGTCGTTGTCGTCACAATAGTGCAACCCACCCGTCTCGTGACACTTACACTCCACAGCCAAGACTTCACCGACATCAGTAACCCACCTATCCACCTTGAGACGTCCACCCACCTGCCACTATCAAGACGCCTGTTGACCTGCTTCACCAAGCGCGAACGACGCTTGAAGCCCGCTACTCATCCCGGCGCCGAGGCCAACTCACTAGTGCAGCTCTTCTGCTTTATCGCACATTATATTTTTGTTCATTGTTGATCGTCCTTCGGATATATATTCATTTGTATTGTAAGTTCAGCTGAAAAAGAAAATATTCTTGATTATGGAGGTGCTGGGTTTTAAAGAACTGTAATTCTCTGATATAGACAAGTGTATTGCACACTGTAGCAAGAATTCCTGCAAAATGTTCCTGTCACTAACCCTCATACTTGAATAAATGTATAGTGTAGAAACACGACGTCCCTATCAACTGATAACACGCTTGTGCTGAAGATAAGTACAAGTGGGTGAGTGCACGTCTTAATCCCATGATTAGTGATAATGTATATATAGAGGATATTTAGGCTGTGATAAATCAATCGAAGCCTATTAAGGTGATATGTAAAAATAGATGAGCAAGATTTATTCCTTAGTGTGCTTGTTCCTAGCATCTCCCTTGTTTGTTAACTGTTGCAAACATACATATGCGGGTATAGAGCCACATGTGTGTATCACAGAGTCAGTATGTATAGAGACGTGTTCAAGAGTTAGCGTTAGAGATCGGGTGAAGTTGTAGCCTCCCACTTTCCCTAATCCCCTAGAGTGCCGTGGATGAGTCGTGCTCTGGCAGTTCGACCTCTTCTGCTCCCTTTTCTTAGCCCAACACACTGTTGCTGGAAAAGCAATTTGAGTATCACTTGTACTACGAAATTTCCATACCACAAAAGGACTCTGTCCTTTATAAGTCCTCTTAGTCAAACGACTGTTACACAAATTTATCATATTTCCATTTTGATATTACTTTCTCCATGATTAGGTTTATATATGAACAGTTCACAGCTTCTTAACTAATTTCTTATTAATGTGATTCCCCTGTATTGATTGACTTCGTTCAGGTATACTTATTTCTGTATCATTATTATAATTTTTATCTTTATTAGCATCTTGAAAATATTGTTACTGTTATTATAATTTGGTTTCTCAGAATATGAAGATCGTCCTTTAGGTATGTTATCGATGGTACTGTAATTTATTTTGGACACCATGCCAGTCATAAGAAACCATCCTTGCCATATTTGCCAGGACTCCTCCCAGTTTCTGTATGACACAACACGAGGCAGCCTACTACGTCCTAGGAAACTAACTTAACCCACCACACTGCATTTACCTGCTGCCAGATCACACAGTCTGTCACCGTTATATCTTTCCTTCTGCCGCACTACACCTCTCTTACTACCACGAAACACAGTGCTTTCTGCCACTTGCTGCCATGATACATTCTCCTTGCTTATAGAGTACACACTTCCAGCAGATCACACCCTACCACACAATATATTGTCTGATACCATACTGTATCTTCTGCGCTACCTTACTAAGTTATGTCATTCATTAGCGCCTCTTTCCGAGGCCTTTTCATTGTCATCATAATCCCCTTGTGATATGTTATTACCTCATTACAGTGTGTCCTCTTAGCGTTATTCTATCACTCGATATTGTCATCTACCAAACCACCAACTTCGTCAGTCTTCTTTCTGATTTGTCATTGATTCATCAAATTCGCCGTATTAATCTGCCCTGTGACCATCATTCATTGGGATTATTCTCTTTTTTTTTCCAGTTTAAACATCCAAAACAAATATGAACCACTTGTGACCATTTGACTGTGTCTTTATTCCTTTCTGGCAAGCCTTGTGTGAAAACGTAGCTCGGTGAAGATAGACCAGTAACACTTATCATCAGATGGACTAGTGGCACTGTCTTCAACCTAGAATTTTGCACAACTGCAAAAGCATTAGGTCATTTGGTATGGAATTTAGCTTTTCTCTCACTGAATGCTATATTATTCTACATATTCCTGAGCTTAGCAGTGTTTGAAACGTGCCAAAAGCTGCGTTTTTTTAAGATCTTCGGTTTCCCACAAATGAGGCCCCAGAAATTCCTTTTCTTTCGCTTGGGCTGTCAGGCGCCCAACTGGTGGTGTCTGACGCTCGCGTCCCTCCCGCCATGCTAACTACTGCTTCTGTGAACTCTCATCTGTGATTTTTTGTCATGTATGCACTGAATTTGGGACTAATAAATGTATCATACACTGTTATCATGTATTTTATAGATCAGTTTACCTCGGTATATAAATCATATAATACATGAATGAAACTGTAGAGTAATAAGGTAAGAAAAATAGTAGTTAGTCTATATTACAGTGAACACCAGCAGTTTTAACAACAGTTTACACCCTTTGAGTCCAAGGAAACTTAAGTCGGGGGAGTTGGATCGTGCGCACTACGCACTGCTTCAAAGACTTAGCAGCGACACTCCAGCCACCGTTAAAAAGGTTAGCTTTTTCTAACTTGCATTAAGCCTTCAGCTTTTCGCTAAAGAAAACACCGTCAAAGCTTCATTTATCGAGGGTTTTGTTTCTGTTAAAAAGCAGGTGACAGAGAGGACCTGGGCTACTGCGCACCCACCCGGCCTCTCCTGCTGACGACGTCACTCTGTTCTCGTACTCCATCACTTGGTTGTCTGTAAGCTCCGGGAACATCCTGATAGGGAGAAACACATGCTGAAATAGCAGGAAGATGTACAGAAATTTGCGATACTAAGACATTTCATGAGTCGGCTGACCTCTGACTAGTGAATATGAAACACAAATTGTAATTTTTCCTTCTTTTCCACATGGAATGTTAGAAAAGCGACTTAAGAATAAGATATACTCACTGGGCTGTTTCGACGATGAGTTTGGTGTGTGGGCGGAGTTGGGCATACAGGAGCGTGGGTGTAAGCAGGTGAGCTATAGCTGCGGACATATACAGCAAGTCCAGGCCGCCCTCAATCTGCCAGATTTCATTTATTCTCAGTTCAATTGATTTGATACAATACTATAGTAGAAAGAAATATACTTCATTGAGAGTAAAAAGGTTTTCAAAAAAAGAATCAAGAATTCATTTCCTAAACGACATGACTAAATTGTCATTCCTTTGTCCGTAACGAGACGTGAAAAGTGTACCTTCGTTCTTTGTATCTAAACAGATTTCCTGAAATGCGCCTTAAAGAAATCATACGTAAAAGGAGCTGGTGAATAAGGCAACTCAAGCGGGAAATTCGTTAGATCAGGCACAAGGTAGGTTGTTAGGTCTCAAGAGGAAATTTGTTAAACGTCTCAAGATACTAAGGGCCGTTTTGTGGGATAGTTTGCTATGATCTCAATGGAGTTTCCCTAGCTCAGAATCTAATAAAAGGATTTAACTCAGTGTTGAGGGATGGAATGCTTCACCAGGTTTTCAAGGAATCAGCCACATTATAATATCGAGGTGGGTACACATGATAGCAGGTTCTGTGCAGCTAACTACCACTATGACACGTATCCAGTTACTTATGTGGAGATCAGTGTACTGCCGTCCACATTTTGACGCTATTTTACAGCTATCTTAACGTTTAGGTTAAGTCTGTTGCCAGGAGTAAAAAGTACTGATTGGTAAAAATTAAGAAAATATCTAGAGTAATACTGTTCAACAACAAAGTATTCCACGACAGAATGTAAACTAAACTGTGGTCCTTGAAGAATTCATGTGCATGACCCTTACCTCCGCCAGTGAGGTTAGGTCATTCAGGCGTGAGGGAGAGACTAAGATGACCTCCACCCCATCAAGTCGTAGCCAGTCTTCGCTTGCACCTTTTTCATCCTCAGGCCTGCTGCCTGCACGCTGTGTTGGAATACTATCTGTCGTGTTACTTTTACTCTTCTGTGTGTTCATTTCACTTTGAGATTGTATTTCCACGCTCTGAACGACTTTCACCTCTTCCATCAGCTTTTCCATCCTCCCTTCCACTTGCATTTCTATTTTCTCTTCAGTCCTCGATTTTATCTCGTTTTCCACCTTATCCTCTGCATGCATCTGCATCTTTTCCTCCTCCTTTTCCGCTTTGCTCTCCATCAGATGGTTGTCATCAAAGCCTTCCTGTGCCTGCATTAATTTTCCTTCAACTTGTTTGTTTGCATTCTTCCCATCCATCCCTTCGACCTGCCTTTCTATCTTCCCTCCAGCCAACCGCTGGTGCCCCTCCTCCTTCAGGTTGTGGGCCCACAGCTGGCGTAGGAGACTCTCCAGATTCCACTGGGCCACCTCACTGCCGCTCTGAGGGGGGGAATAATGTGGTTATTGTGACGTAGCAAAACAGGCAAATAGCAGATGATGCCGACATCTTGCAATGCCTCGATGACGTGTAGTATACAAACAAGGAATGAAAGAGACGGGACAAAAAATAAGTCTGTCAGTAAAATTGATCTCGAAAAAAGTAAAAATAGCGATGCATGACAAAGTAATGTTTCAAAAGCTACAAGTTTAATGCTGGAATGCGACACTTAATGATATCGTCGTTTGTAGTCCACGTCACAGGTTGCTGTGGACATAATCACAAAGACAAAAAACTTGGGTATTTGTACTCTCGAAAGTATGAACACACCGACTGTATTTCAGAAGTAGGAGCATGGCGAACATACAAAATGTAATACGAAAACATATTTTGTTTTGCTTACGTATTTGCTTCTTCCGTTGGAAGTCTTAGATACCCGAGCGTCAGCGGAGGCCAGGGCAAGTGCGGGGAAAGGCCCAGAGAGCAGGTCGCCCCAGTACCCTAGCCGCTGGTGCCGCGTCGTTCCCTCCCTCACTGGCGCCACTGAAACAGCACCCAGCCAAAGCGCGCGCGCGCGCGCGCACACACACACACACACACACACACACACACACACCAGTTTGATAATGAGTCAGGATTTTTTATGTTAAAGAATACTTTGTTATCTCGGTTAATACTGGATCAGTGTTAACTGCAATTTAATTGGTGGTATCTTCTTTAGGTTTAGGCAATACTTCGTTAGTTCTGAGTAATTTTGTAGTAATGGATAACAACTACATTCTACATTTAGTACTAGTACAATTATGTGTATCCATACCTGAGGCCAGTGAGGTGTTGGGTAAGTGGGAGGTAGCGTCTGTAGCTATCGTGAAGGCCTGACCTGTATCCCGCCATACCAGGTACTCCTGGCCCCAACCAGCACCTACACCCACGTGCCCGTCCTTTTGCACCCCTTCTTCACCAGCAGCGACGCCTTCATCGGCCTCTCGCCCGGGAGGACTCACGTGCAGCTGCTGGATTCGGTGAGAGAGGCGCATGTGCCAAGCCCAATCGGCCTCCGCTTTTCTGTAGTCGTACCGGGTGCCCAGCATTTGCCGCAGCCGCGCGTCCCTGCCCGATTTGATGCCGGCATTTGAAAACTTAGTACCTGCGCATCAGGAGCTGCGGAATTTATCTATAAGTTTACGTATTCATCCCTCCCTCCATGCAATCGTCTATCAGTCAACTCCTGCAGTTATTTTGTATTGCGTGCTTGCTTCACATTGTTCAAATCCGCCCATACCGTACCTTGAAAGAGGTACGATGTGGACCACTGCCATTTGAAGAACTGAGATAGGGAGCAGTACTAACCAACAAGATGCCGGGTCATACTGGTCTAATGACAGCTTGTACCAGGTCCTGCAAACGGCGTCGATGGCGTCTCTCTCGCGGTACTTAAGCCTTCCGGCGGAGATTAGACCGAACATCGCCGAGTACTGAGTTACGTCCGTTATAACTCTGGGGGAAAAGGAAAGATCATAGCGTTTTGGAAAGGGTCAAAAGGTTGCTACCAGAGAGGAAAAGTAAAGCTAAGGTAAAAGAATGTGGCATTATAGAGGATGTGTGGCTTCATCCTAGAGGAGGAAACGAGGTAGAAATGCTTTTGTGAGGGAGGTTGGTAGAGGTGACACCTGATCTAGGAGAAAGAGAAAGAGAGAGGAGGGAGGATGTGAAGCCAAGGTAAACGGGACAAAAGGTAACACTGATGTAGGAATATGAGGATAAAACTAAAACTGCATCAGGGGAGAGGAGTAACATTGTTTTTATAAAGATGGAAATGGAAGGTAAGACTGACCTAAAAAGGTGAAGAAAGTCTCGTAACTTCCAAAAAGCGGCTATGAGGCAACAGTGCTCTGGAGAAGGAAGAAATGATGGATCTGATGGATAAAGTGGAACGTAACCTAAAAGTTCGTGTAGCAAAGGCTGGTGACTCTGCTTTGGTGCGGAAGGGAAGGGAAGTAACTATTGGAATGATGAGAGAGCGTGTAGAGACTGCTTAGAGCAGCTGCCAGCGGGTACCTACGACGAAATCTTGCCATTAGGCAGGACCAGAGCATATAGTATTCACCGTAGGAATATAAAAAGTGAAGAATGTGTGTGAGACCGAGTGTGTTCGTTGAATGAGAGCCAGTTATCTACCTATAGGTGAGGCAGTTAGAAAAAAAGCAGCCTGGGCCAAAGAGGATTACGAGGTGGGTGACTGTTAGTCCTCATGCACCTGGTAACGATAGGAGTGAGGAAGAGAGGTAATCTAACAAAACTACTTACATGGATAGTCTTCGAGCTGCGTTTTCCAAATAGTCTCTAGAGGCAGGCCTAAGGTAGAGGTTTCCCCATAGGTCCAGGAGAAGGTTGGCTCTCTCCCTCAGCCCCAGGTTCTGTTGGAGGCTGATCCCCATCAACAGCAGCACTCGTGCATACACTTCCACCTGAGCCTCCAGCAGATACACCTGCGGAGGCAATCATATTACTATGGAGACCCACCCGTCAAATACTTACTACTCCTCAAGGGGATTAGTTTTCATTTCATATGTTTTATTCTTTCATACTTAGATATTATCTACGCTGGGTGGACAGCCGTCCACTGAACACCTCTTGAAGACACCAAGGGAGGTTTTGCTTTAACTAGGTAAGCGAACCTACCCTGAGTCGTTTCCTATGTTTCCTGGCAAGGGTCATCAATAAGTGGCGAGGGTCTCCGGCGCCTATCACCAACGCCTGCGCTGTGGCTCCAGGAACGTCTTCATCTGATCAGTTAAGATCAGATTTGGCGAAGTTAATACATTAGGCTTCAGCAATGATAAAAAAGAAGTTTTATTTAGTTTCACAGCCAAGAATCACTGTATTTCAATGTATAACCTTCTGGTAAAGCTCTTCATGGTGGCAGCAAAAGCGGCCAAGATAGATACGTGGACATGTTATAAATAAACATTTTGAGCTTTTAAAGATACGATGATAAGCTGGTGTGATAAATATAGATTGATATTTTTCATCTGTTATAAATCTAAAGATGCTCACTCGTACATTAGCAACGTCAATATCTTGCCGGACATTACTGGTATATACGTCATGTATTTCGTTTAGGATATGATTCTTAAATACTACTGCTATTTGGATCTGTATCATGATTCTCATATGTATGATCAGGTTGTGGTTCAACAGTAATCTGTCCACCTACTGACATTGCACTTGACTCAGGTCACACCTCCTACCGTTTTTTGATATACTGAAAAATCCTTGATTTCCTCTAAACATTTGTTTAACTTACCATCCACGTAGTTGAGGAGGTCAATTGGAGGTGAGAATCCCCACCAGTTGATCAAACCACGGCCGTGCATTATAACAAATTCACAGTATATTGAGATACTCTTAGAATAGGGTATAAACAACTATTGTTGCTATAGTAACAGAACGAACCAATCAGAGGAGAGACGCATGGAGCTGACCAATCATAGGCTGTTTACATCCAATGCTAATGGCGGCCTCCATGTGCAAGTCGATTTAAATGTGTGACGTAAAACTTGGACTTTATTTGGAATTATTACGATAGATCCTTCTTTGAAAATGTCTGGTAAAGTAGAAAAGATGTGAGTATGATTTGCTTCATGGTATAAGTTCGTTTGTCACGTGACAAAGGATGGCCGAAATTCGGTGAGTTGGTGAGGGATTCCATGGAATTTCTGATGTTAAAAATATGCCTTGATCACTTCGTCCCATTATTATCCATTTGAACTGGTCCATCATTATATCAGACTGAGACTGGATTGATTATTATGGTCATTATATATATATAACTTAAAGTGAAGATCTCATTACTAAATTTATCAGTCGTCAGATTTTTAGTAGTCATTTTACCGACTAAGCACTGGTGGGTTAAAAGTTTAATTAGTGATTAGTTTTTTATCATTTTTCTCTCCATATTTTCATGCCTCACCTCTATATTGGCGTTTGCTAGCGCTGGGTTATGGGTATTAAGTCCCGCATGTACGGGCAAGGCAAGGTTGATTGGTTTGACTGGTTTAAACCAACATATTCCTCGTTAAAAGCCTAAGCTAGCTATGCATTGCTATTAGCTTTAGGTATTGAGTGATTTTGTGAGCACTGTTGGTGCAGTGATTATAGATTACAATATAAGCTGTGGATCATACCTTGAGGCATATTGTTCCGTAATACAATATTGTATAAGACGATGATAATGAGAATAATATATATGTCAGAGAAAATGTAGTCTCAGTTAAGGAATATCATGCATTTTTAGATATCAACAGAACACATGCAAACCTTGCCTGATAGTTGATGTGTTTAGCAGAAATGTACACATCAAATTTATCTATTGTTGGGGTCACATGGCTGTGTAACCTATTCTCTGGTGACATTTGACGAGATTTGGGCAATGCTCAGTCATATGTGTGTATGATATATTTGGACTAGAATAGTGAACATTAAGATAAGTTTTAGCTGCCAGGAGGGCAGATGAGGTTTTCATAAGATTTATTTTTTCACGTGTATTACCAACTGATACTTTCACAGAAATTGAACCCTTATTTCTATTGATATATATAACCCTCAGTACTCTTGCCTTATTAGATAATGCTCATTGAAGTATAATGCTCAGAATTGTGCTTTGCAACTTTTGTTTTATTCTCCATACTCTGATTTAGCTCTGCAGGATAAAATCACCCAGTGCTTGAAGCTAACAGCAGTGTGAAGCTAAACTGGACTTGCACCCATTCGTGAAACTTTAAGTTGACAATGATTGTGAACTGTTTCATGACTCTTTGAGACTTTGATGAAATTAAAAAATGGTTCTTTTGCTCATCATAATAAAACTTTTTGAGCTTTTTAAAGGTATTCGTTTGCTCATATTGTATTTTATGATGACATCACAGCAAATGCATTGGAGAGTGGATCCCACCCACTGATGGTCAGCAATTAAATAAATTTGGATATTTTTTCTTCAGAATAGGTTTAGCTAGTTTCTTATGTCTGCAGAGAATAGTAAGGGTACTTGAGAGTACAGGACTTAAGTTTATCATAAATGTGAAATTGTAGGTGCTTGGGAGGTTTGATGATGGCAGGAAACTTGTGGATGTAGCCAGGTCTACCACTGCTTTAACTCCTATCACCACATATTCTGATAAGTTTTCATCAGAACTCATGTGTATCAGCATGATGTGGTAAGTTGTAATTATGCATAGTTGTGTGCATACAGTGCTTATGAATAGAAACTCCTCTGTGTACTGGGTTTCCCTTGCTTTTGTATGAGAATTATACATAACAACAGGTTTTTTAGGAATGTAGCCTGGTCATGTATGATGGATTACTGTAGATATAAGAAGAAAATCAGAGTAAAAGTTTAAGGTTACAGCCATGGAAAACCCACATATGAAATACAGTGATACACTTCCAGCATCTCTGAAGGCCAGAAATGATAGTAATATGAAGATATTGCAAACTGATTTCAAGTGATATCAGCAAGCTCACACATTGTTGGCAAGCAAATGAAAATAAATGTGGAGGGGTGTTTGATCGGCACCACCTTACATTTCTCCTATGACATTATAGGCCTTGCTGGGATGCTGCATCATTGTCGTGTCTTGTGAATGAGCCTTATGAAAGCCACATGTGTTTTTATGAGGGTCATTGGGGATACCTCTTCATTCATATACTATATTTTAGGTAGCAGAGTGATGTTTTAGCTCTCCATTGAACAAGTGCATTCAGATGCCCATAAGGCTCCGTCCACAGGTGAGAAATCCAGTCAGCCATCTTTCTGGTGATGGTTGCCTTTCTGTGCTCACTGGAGATAACCTTTGCATTTAAGCATGAACCCTCAGAGCTCCCCATGTGTATGTATTGGCCAAAAATCATAGTAAATGAAGGTGAGAAAACAGCATGTCTAATGTTTCATATAGATCAAGTGAAAATTTTGAAACAGCTTTACCATCAGTTGACAGGGACAAGCAGGGAAAGTACACATATTTGATATATTGGTAAATACTCCTGGATCTTTTACCCCTTTTTTTGATGCTGTGGAAATAATAGAACGAAATGAGGGAGAAAGCTAAAAGAGGGAATGTGAAAATCAGACACCTATGACAGGCTTTGAAATATCAAGGGCCACTGCATAGAATGCTTATTTGATATAAACAAGGATGTCATTCATCGATTTTGTTTCCTGGTGATCAGACAGAAGACTGAGATTGAGAATGCTTAAGGAAACTTTACAAGAGGTTCAAAGATGACCTAGGGGATAGATTGCTGCTCCTGTGCTGAGTAGTATTTTTCATGCTGATTCAGTCCATGTGTATTGTTGTAAGTTTTCAGTATCTCTATCTGTATTTTAGAATAGGGCAATATGGGTTATTTTTTTGTATGTTTGTCCCTTTTTAGTTTGTCTAAAAATGTTCATGTCCAATTGGTCATGATTTTGTTGGTTTTTGTTGTCACCCATTGTGAGAACAGCATCACTCACTTCAAGCCATCCGGTGGATGAGCAATGTAATTTAAAGCAGTTTTGTTTGTCTAATGATGATTTGCAAATATAGGGATGGTATAACTGACACTTGTACCAAAAATAGCATGTATCTTCGCTAAGAATATGGCATATGCTGAAATCTGCACTGTCATGTATGTTTTGTTAGACTTAGTATACAGCCTTATTCCCTTACTTTACCTGAGGTGATTTACTTCTTTTTTTTATACTTCATTCATTTCCTTCTATTAACTTATTCCTATACTGCCATTCCTGTTATCTGTGTCTATAGTGTTTCCCTTATGTCCATCTTGTAATTTTTGCTATTACTGCTCACAGCTTCTTTCATCATCTATAGCTACTACTGATTTGGTTAGCAGCCTTCTAACTATTTTAAGATAAATATTGTCTTTAGCTTTTGGTTATCTTTTAACTTTTCAGCGAAGAGCATATTGTCTATCATCAGGAGTCAACACATTGGTGCTATAAGGTTTTTCCTCTGCTGTAAAGAAAAACATATAACGTGCTGTGAATTAAGTGTTCCAAGAAGATTTTGCATATGCTGCCTGGCATCAGATAAAAGAAGCAGGAAAACAGAGTTGTTAATTGTTCAGACTAAGATCATGTTAATACTGTGTGTATATGGTATGTATTTTATGTTTACATAGTATGTATTTTTTCAGTCTTGTGTGTGGAGATGTTGAGGGGAAGTTCAACCAGCTTTTCAAACGAATTTCAAGTGTGAACCAAAAGAATGGACCATTCTCCATGTTACTGTGTGTAGGAGACTTTTTTGGCTCTGACAACTCTCAGTGGCAGCAGTACAAGAATGGACATGCAAGAGGTATTTGAATATGTTTTTCATGCAAGGAAAAATCCTATAAAGCTGCTGCTGTCTTTGATAGTGGAATGGTAAACTTCTCAGTTGTCTTGAATCATAAATTGCAAATATGTTGTCTGCGTGCTGATATTTTTCAAGTAGGGTGATGATACTTGGCTTTGTTTTAGCCCAATACTACATAGTTTATTTTACATCTGATATGTTGGTATGAGTTGTTTAATTGGAAAAGAAAAGGAGGCATTTCTGTTGGCAAGTTGATAACCCCACTGCTTGAGGTACAGTAAATTGTAGATTATCCTCTGATCTTGAAATTAAGCCTTGTGATATTTAGGTTTTGTGGGTAATAGAAAGTCCTCCCAGCTGACAGTATATTAATCATGCACTTGGTAATGTTTCATTAATTGACAATGAAATTCTAATTATGATGATGGAATGTTATTGATTGATACTGAAATTTTTATGTTTTTGGTATCTAAAGTGAAAATACAATAATATGAAAACAGTATGATTTTCTTGTAAATATAGAATTAGAATACAGTAATCAACGTCTGCAGTAAATGATGTACTGTATTATTTAGTCGCTTATCACTAGTTCAGAAAGAAAAGCTTCGAAGATATAGAATTTGATACACATTTTCTTTTGCAGTTCCTGTGCCAACTTATATTTTAGGACCAAACCTTTCTGAGCTTACTGACAACTACCTTGACTTAAAAGGTTGTGAGCTTTGCGAAAATGTTATATACTTGGGTAAGTGAAACATCACTGACACTTCATTGTTTAGCATTTCAGAATGATATGCACACCATCATAGATATTTCATTGTTACCCATTTGTAAAAATTACTGGTGCTCATATGTATGATATGGGGGCAGGGGAATTAACACTTATGGGGCCCCAGCATTTGAACTTTCTCTTTTATCTTAAGATTTTTAAACTTTTGTATGCTGCCAGCATTCACAATTTGATCACTCAGGTCATTCCATTCATTTACTACTCTTACATCTTAAAAGTACTTCTTTAAATCTTTTCCCTTTTATTTGCTTCTTTCATAGAACTATTCAGGAGCTTCTACTGCTTGGAGGGTGTGCTCCATGCTGGAACAGAGTAAATGGGGTTTTTTGGAGTGAGAAGGTCCTTGATGACATTGTACTTTTCTCTGTTCACTGATCATATTACAGAACTTTTCACTCACTGTGTTATTAGTAGTAGGTTGAGAATGTTAACACCATATGTTATGCATATACTTTTACCTTCCTGCCCCAGGATTCCCTTTTATGAGTATCTTGCACAACTTAGGAACTTGTTGGCTACGTTCACTATACAGGACCACAGGTCAGAAAATGTCATGATAATTTAGTGTCTTGTTTGGTTTTCAACAGCCAACTGGTGGCTATGTGGTCAAATCATTGACGATAAGATGATAACCCAAATTAGTATCACTTGCTCACTCTTTCTTCGATATGGCTTTTGGTTTTTTGATAGCATGATTTCCATTTCATTGCTGTAAACTTGATTAGAACTTTAACTTTTTTCCCCAAGGTCCATCTGGTATCTACCCATGCAGCAGTGGATTAAAAATAATGTACCTCAGTGGGATTCAGTCAACCAACAGTAAAAGCAATGACACCACCTTTAGTTTTAATGACATCTCTTCACTTGAAACCCAGGCTACCAGTAAACCAACAGTGGACATCCTCATTACTAGTCAGTGGCCAAGTGCTGTCTGTAACTATGCTAAGAATCCTGTGAGTTCATCCTTGTGTAAAAGTTTATTAGAGTAGTTGTCTTCCTTGCCCTTTTGCAGTCCTGCAGGGTTGAGGATCCCACCTCTATGAAATTGATTCTTGATAGTGTGCACATGTGTTTTTCATTCACCTCGTGTAAATGGCAGTGGAATTGATGACCACACAAAGAATGTAAGCTAATTGTTAGCTCTTTTTTTTATAGTAGCTAACATGGCGGAGATGAAAGCAAGAGGGAAAGGAAAATTCTACAGTTTTGCTGTACCAGAAAAGAAGGGGGTCTCATGTGGTCAGTCCTTGTATGGTAATCTCCACACAGAAATTATGGAAGCAGCCCCTATATTTGTGCCATAGGTCTAGGTTATAAGGGTCTTTGAGACTCATTTAACTGCTCAATAAGTGCAGTAGCTATTAATGTAGTATTAAGATAATTAGGAACTGATATAGAGGTCACTTAAGCTTACAGTTACTGCACTTTGCCCTTGTATAAAAGAACCTTAGTGGCTGATGTGTGTCACAGGATGGGAAAAAGGTTTAAGGTTTTAGATGCACAAAGGAAGGAAACACCATTGTCATTAAAAGAAAAGATGGTTATGCTTGAAGGTATGGTAGTCTTGACATTGTTGTATTAAATGTGAGTCTTGGGCCTTGCATGCAAAGGAAAGGAAAATGCTGATTGTGCTTGACTGAAATACCTAATGACGATATGTGGCATGAAGTGAGATGATCAGATAAGAAATATTGTCTGTTAGATATGTGTTCGTGAGCTTAATCTGATTGAGGAGCTGATGAGGGTGAGCTGAAATGGTTTGAACATGTGGAAACACTGAAAGAAGAAAGATAGACAGATAGAATTCATTTGTCAAAAGTTAAGGTAGTGGGGGAGAGGGGGCAGGGAGTACATGGAGAAGTTGGATAGAGTGAATGATGTTTTTGGGGTATTGAAGCTTGAGCATTTAGGAGGATAAGATGCATGCATTTGCTAGAAAGAATTGGATCAATAAGGTATATAGGTGATAATTTGGTGTTAAGTTGAATCAGAGAATATTAAAGGGTCATTGTAAAGCTTGGCAGTGGAAGCTATTCTTTGGTTTTGGACCTGTACTCATGACAGCTGAAGACTGGATATGTGTTAATGAGTCCTAGAGTCATCTTATCTTGATGCCTCCTCATGAAGACAGGGAAAGCAAATAGGTATAAGAGAAAAAGATTTTAGTTGAAATTATTTGCTCCATGAAATGTTTTACTAATTTAAGTTAACCATATCTGATATTTCTAGGAGGACTGTGACCCTGAGACTACAGGATCTTCCATGATTTCAAGATTAGCATTTAAAGTGCAACCTCGATATCATTTTGCGGGTGTAGAAGGAGTTTACTATGAACGGTTGCCATACAGGTAGGTTAAAGTTCATTCAGTGTGAAATTATCTCCTTTGTACTTTTTTGAATAGTCTGCTAAAGTATGTATTGGTTTGTGACAGGTGAAAATATCGAGTTATCATTGTGATGAGTTGAGGACACTTGTGAAGTCACTTGGCATTAAGTAGTTACTCACAAATGTCTTATTGTTAGTCTGCAATATATTATTTCTGATAAGACTTAATGAACATATCATTGTTCTAATTTTTTAATAAATACATTGCATTTACTTACTGCTTGCATTTCTGATGTATGTGTGTGTGTGTATGTATTTGTCCTCATATTTAAGAATGTATTCTCATGAAATTAAGGGATACGTTTTACTCCCATACTTTTAGAATTAAAACTATTTTCATTGTTTGTTAGTATATTACTTGCCATATGAGATAAATTTTTCCTGACAGGAACCACAAAGTGTTGAATGAACCAACACGTCACACTTCTCGCTTCATAGGATTAGCAAAAGTTGGCAACCTTGAAAAACGGAAGTGGCTATATGCCTTTAACATCACTCCTATGATTCACTGTGAACAAGAAGAGCTCACAAAGCAGCCATCTGATGTTACTGAGTGCCCATACACTGATTCTAATGTTGCTCATCCATCGAGACAGGTAGTGTATTTTCTACTGGACTGATTCCCAGAATTCAGCTGTAGATATGAGTTTCTTTGTAATGTTATGTACTTATGCTAATTGATAGTTTGATTGGCTTCTATAATGATGCTACTTTTACACATTTGAAGTTAATGAACACTAACATAATGTGGTCAAAAGATTGTAAGTAACAGACTTTTTGAAACAAGACAACAGAATTTTGCCTTTCTGGTTTCCCAATTCTCTGTCTATGCTTTTATGTTCCCAAGACTTATTTAGGAAACCTCACTTCCTAGACTACCTTTATGTATATCACATCTACCTAACTATTTGATGTAGTCCAAATACAACCAGATACCTAAAAGAGCTCACAGACTATTATGTAAGTTTCTGTTAAGAATTTTATTCCATAACCCAGATGAGTGTGGTGCAGGGAAAAATCTAATACTTCAGGCACCAAATTCATTAATGATATAGATTTAGTTGAGATTCAATTGCCTTGTACTTGTTTTCTCTGGGTTGCTGTGGTTGTACAGACCTCCTTTTCATCTTCAGTTAGATTCTTGATGCCAGACATGAATTTGTTACCTGATTCATCCTTCGGATTCTGATAATGCTATGTTTACTCAGGTATGAAGAAGGAAATTGTACATGCTCATAGTTTCCCTGTATTGAGGTGATATCAGGAACATTTGAAGAGTGGCCTCATTTGCTTATATCGCTCTTAAACTATCATGTATGATGTACCTAAACCAGAGCCCCTTATTCACAGCCAAGCCTCACAGACCCTCCATGGTTTTCCTTGACCACTTCATATGCCCTGGTTCAGCCCCATGTATACCACATTGCTCCAGTTCTCTCTATCCTTTGCATACCTCCTGTTTGTTCAGACCCTGATATCTGTAAGCATCTTTCACTTAGTCCTCCATCTCGTTTGATCTTCCCCTTTTCTCTGTCTCTTCCACTTTTGACATGTATACCTTCATAGTCATCTTATCCTTATATCTAAACCATTTTAGCAGAGGAGAGAAACTTAAGTTTTAAAAGTTGAAACATCTTGTCTCTCCAAAGTGGTGTCCAGTGAGCAATTGATTGTTTTATTCAACCTGGCCTTCCCCTCCTTTTCAAATGATCTTTTCTCTATACCTGCTGTGACTGCCTGGGATTGGTACTTATGACCTGCAATATGGTAAGCTCCAAGCTATTCATGGGAGTTAGGACCATAACATCACCCTGTTGGCAGTTGTTGATTGGCTTATTTGAAACAAGAACAGTCGTTCCTATGGATATCTAAAAAATTTTTCCTAAAGGGTAAGTGTAGACTGGTGTATCCTCACCAAGATATTGAGAGTGGGCTAAACTGTAACTTGAATATTTCTAGGGAATATTTCATGCTCATGGTACATTGCTTCAGAGAGAAAAGGTTTTTCAGCTTTTAAAATGTATGTTTTCCTTCCGGCTTGCCTTTTCTGGTGTATTAAGATGGTGTGAGGAGTAGATGATTGAACACATGAGGAAAAATTTTTTTATTCAGATTTCCACTTCTGATTAATTTTGATGATCAGAAGCTAAAGTGTTCAGTTAACCCATAAATGTTAGCTATCATTACGTGATATGTTGGGGGACACCAGCCATAGTTATGCAATGCTTAACATTTCCATCTGTGTTTGAATATGCAGCTGACTTATCTTTCCATTAGTAGCTTATAGAGGTCTCTTCTGTCACTAATCAGGTGCAGGAAAAAGTTATTCTATCCTTATTACCCCGTCAGTCACCATATTTTATTACAGGTGTATGGCTGGTGACCTGCAGGTTAGGTATACTTATTGACCCCATATGTAGGTTGTTGGATGGCCTAAGTGATGAGAAGGAGCACTTATCATAAGTATCATTTGGTGAAGAAATGAGTGATTCAAAGTTATTTTAGTAGGATTATGGGAGAAGGGAGGTGCGTATCTGCATTCCAACCATCCTTATGTTTTTCCTTTGTTTATGTTGCAGAAATTGTATAACAGATTTACTTAATTTTTCCTTAGATAATCCTGGGGTCCCATTTGGAAGACTTTGGTAACAAATGATAGTAAAGAGCTAGGATATTTTTAAAGAAACAACTCCATTATCCTCCCCATACATATTGGACACTTTTTTACCTCATGCTTGTTTTTAGTGTGCATACTGTAATTCTTTCTTTTTATCATGCTTTCTTTTCCTTTTTTCATTTTCTATTTTCCATGTGGGCGAGGTAGCATCAAGAACAGATGAATGAGCCTGAGAGGGAAAAATCCTCACTGAGCCTGCATCTCTGTTCCGTCTTTTGGAAAAGTAAAACAGGATGGAAGGATTTCCAGCCCCCTACCCCCACCCCTTTTAATTGCCTTCTGCGACTTGCAGGGAATACATGGGAAGTATTCCTTCTCCCTTATCCTACAGGATACTGTTTCCCACATGAGCTAGGTAGTGTCTGGAACAGATGATTGATCCTTGGGGAAAATCATTCCATGTTCCTTCCTCTGTTTTTCTTCTGGTAAGTAATAGAAATTAGTACAGAAAGGAAGGATTCCTGTTCTTGCATTGGTGTTGATCAAACTTGTACTACAGATGCTACATACAAATTGCTACATCTGATTATTTTTTAGGAAGGGGGTCAAAGATTATGTCACAAGATGATCTTCATTAATAGGATTCAAAACCATATTCAGGTGGCATGATTGTTTAACAAACATATTTTCCTCTTTTTGTGGTTTGCACAGACAGACGAACAGAGTAGTGGAGGAGGGCAATTTTTCTATGACATGAATGCTAAACCTGATGATGACAAAAGAGGAAAGAAGAGGAAAGGAGATGGATATGACAGTGGGGAAAGAAGACATATGCCTCCAAAACCTACTGGTCAGTAAGCTTCACTTTTCCAGGGCTGGGAAATGGTAAATGTTTATGAAAACAAGATGCTGATTTGAAATTCATTTGTAATGATATTTTTATCATAATCTTATTTCCTGTAAGTTTTAGTATTTGCATATACTTTGACATGATAATGATTGCATCAATCCTAAGCACATCTTATTGATCATAAAAAGTCTTTATTTTCTTCATTTTCAAGGGAAGTGTCTGCATGTCTGTCATCATTAGCTCCATACTCATTTACATGATGGATCAAGTTCATAAATGCATTCATCACCTTAGAAATAGATTTTGGAGAGCTAGGGTCCCCAGCCCTAGCTTTCTAGGCTACTTTGTCCCCCAGAGAATTAAGTAAAGATTTTCCAGCTTTCTGATTTATAGGCAGAAAAGAGAAAAAAAAAAGTTTGAAAAAGTCTCAGAAGTTCAATATAGGATTACTGGATGGAACGAAATGCATTCATGCACTTTTCATAATGATGTTTTGTAGTCTAATAGTGGATAAAAAGTTTCATACATTTCATTCAAGTGCATAAGAGCACGCCCATCCCAAGATTAGATTTTTTTTATACCCAATTTTTTCTCTTGCCTTAGTGAGCTTGTTTCAGGAACAAACAAACAGTGGCTACATTTGCATACATCCACTCTCTGTCATGTGTAATGTATGGAATCGGATCCTTCAAAGAAAAAGCACTACTCATCCTTTGCATAAGGATTTTTGTTTTAAAAAATATGTCATAGAAATGTGACTGACAGTTAGTTAAGAACTTTGCATGAAT
This sequence comes from Panulirus versicolor, assembly GCA_032361705.1. Classification (NCBI taxonomy): domain Eukaryota; kingdom Metazoa; phylum Arthropoda; class Malacostraca; order Decapoda; family Palinuridae; genus Panulirus; species Panulirus versicolor. The sequence continues at coordinate 7,471 of JAUUDZ010017630.1, read as the reverse complement.
TGTAGACTGTCGTTATATATTTTTTCCTTTTTATATGTGTTTTCCCACCTTAGCAATGTAGCACCAAGAACAGAGCCTTCAAGAAAGAATCCTAGCTTTACTCTTTGTTTCCTCTTTTGTTCCTACTTTGAGAATGTGATGATATTGGATTTCCAGCCCTCTGTTTACACCCCTCCTTGTTGCCTTCTAAAACATGCAAGAGATACTTGTGTAATATTCTTTCTACCTTGTCCCTAGGACTGATTTATGCAAGTTTTTATATATATATATTAATTTTAATTGCTATGACAGGTAAATGTTTTGGTTATTAAAACCTGGGCATCATTGGCTGGTAAAATGCTGATATAAATCATAATCATTGTATTCTGTATGTTACTTCCTCTGTTCAATAGACTTACTTAATCAGAATTATTGGATGATTCAGCTTTGGCAGTAGAAAGGTACATTCTTAAAGGTTCAGGTTTGAAGTGAATGCTGATAAGAGTAAGGCATGATCTTGAAATGAAGGAGAATTAAGTGATTGGCTTTTCAGTACCGTGTATGGTGAGCTGTTGGAATAGTTCAAAAAATGTAAATATTGAGGCTTAGTACTTTGCAAACAAGGCCTGATAGAAGAAAAAAAGGAGAGAGCTGTCTAAAGGTGGAAATGTGACTGTATCCTTTAGGAAAATGTGACTGTGAATGCTAAAAAGGACTGAGGGATGGCATAGTCTTTCCATTCTTAACCTATGGTTGTCAGACATTATTGTGAAATACAACTGACAGTTCTGATAAATTAAGTTACTTAGGGATGCCTGTAGTGTTTGCAGATGAGAGAGATTACGTAATGCTGAGGTGCAAAGTAGGTTTAGGATGTTAAAGAGAGAGGTCAGGATATGGGAAGTGGTGTTGCAGAATGATTTAAGCAAAATACCTTGAATTGGTTCTATCTAGTGGAGAGTATGCACAGTAATTGATAAGTATTGAAAATGCACAGGAGTTAAATGAAAAGAAATGGAATGAGGGAAAGAAATATGGTATTTAGGGAGGTGGAGGTCAGAGAATATATCAGAGAGAAGACCCAGGAAAGTGTGAGAGAAATGGACCATACTGAAGAGGTGTGTTTGGATAGGGCACTTTGTGGACTTTTCTCCCAAAGTCATCTCATGGAGAAGGCAGTTCCCAGGAGAACAAGAGTGACAGAAATGCAGGTGGATGGATAGACATAACCAGTATCTGATCAAAAGCTACCAATGTTTAAAATAAGACTTTCATTCTTTTAGGTCCATGTTGGTTCTGCTTGGCCAGTCCTGAAGTAGAGAAGCATTTGGTGGTGAGTGTTGGTAACCATGCTTATCTGGCACTAGCAAAGGGTGGACTAGTGCCTGAACATTTATTGATTCTCCCCATCACACACTTTCAGAGTACATCAGATCTAGAAGATGATTGCAGAGAAGGTGAGTGTGCTCTGCACTGTATACCTATATGTTGGTGTGAGAGGAAGACCACCTGTGACATGAGGAAATAGAATGGAAGAGTACTTGAGGGAGAGAAATGGTGAAGAATGCATGGAATGATGTATGCAAGGGAGGCACATAAGGACAGGGATAAGTAGAGACTCCTTTGCCATGGCCAACCCCTCGATGGGAGTTCCTGCAGGAAACGAACATGAAAGACATAGATATATTGTTAGTACCCTCTGCTATGTAGTAATTTTTACCTTTAAGGTGTCAGTCATGCTATTATGTATCTGAATATGGTAGGCTGTTTGGAAATATTTCAGTCTTTGAACTTGATAATAACCCCCAGTTCTTCCCTTTTCAGCTTCATGTAATTTAGCTGTAACTAATCTTTGTGTTTATGCATGTTTGCCTATTATCTTTTCTCTTGAATTTGCTTCTTGCCTTTTTGCATATTCTTTTACTTTTTTATACCTAAACCATGCATTTCTTTCAAGCTTATGATGTGTGCTTGAATTTCTTTGATAACAGTTTCATTAATTGATGCAAAATAATTCTGGACACAGCCCATTTTTACATAGGTGAATATGATCTTATTAGCCTCACTGTTTGAAGAACTGATCAGCGTTTTGTGTTCACCCTGGCAATTTCAGTAAATCAAATATGGAATTGAAAATTATTGATTTTAAAAGTGGTTACTGTATTGGACTGTTGTGATGATTTGTGCATAGGGAAACATTATTCTAAAGCATTATTATTTTCATATCATATATTGTACAGTGTCATTCACATTCATTAGTCTTTTCATTTTATTTTTTGTCTTTAACAGAAATAGAGAAGTACAAAACAGCATTGAAAAGATTTTTTAAGAAGAGAGGTAAACTTGTGGTATTCTTTGAAAGGAACTATCGTTCTCAACATTTGCAAGTTCAAGTTATTCCAGTACCCTGTGAAGTTGCTGATCATGTCATGGAGATGTTTGTGGTTTGTATAGTATCTACTTTTTGTTGGGATATTGATAAGTAATTAATTAAATGTGGGACACAGTATCCCCACTCCCTCTTTCAATGTAGGTGGGGGAGACAAAAAAGTGAAAATCCAAATTTTGGCAAATTTGCCTGTTGAAAATATTAGATGCATACTGAAAATGTAAACTGTGAAACTTGAGTAGTGTGATACGAAATATGGTCACTGTAGCTAGCAATTTAAGAATTTTATTTCATGTGGATGAATTTATATTTGCCTTTGACAGCATGCTACCATTGCATTTCCACTAGTGTGCCTTTAAGAGTTACAATTTTAACCCCTTCACTGTACAGTTGTTTTTGGCCTTGTATACAAATTTTGAAACATGCAAAAAATCCCTCAAATGACAAGTGGAGCAGTAAGAGCCAATCTCTGAACATATCACATGATGTATGCAGAAGTGAGGGAATAGAAATGACAAATGCCATTTCTCGTTAGTCTGCCTCCAGAGCTGTGTCATCTGCAGGCTAATCTCGCAATCCACCCACCTCCAACACACTGTGGGCCTGCTCCTTTCTCCAAGATCCTTGCATTTACCTCTCTCACCACCCTATCCATGAACAAATCAAACAGCCACCATACTACACTTTCTAGTTGTAGACCCACCTTTACCAATCTTCCCTTTTTTTTTTCACACATGCCTTATTCTCGTGATAGAAGTATACTGTATTCAGTAGCTCTCCTCCCCTACCATATATTCATAGTACCCTCTACAAGACATCTGTATCAGCCATATGATATGCTTTCTCCAGGTCTATGAATACAACACAAATCCCTTGTTATCCTCTTCAAACAAACACCCAGTCCACAAATCTACCATTTGTGGAACCACATTGTTTCTCCCAACTTCAATGATATTTGCATGTCACTTCCCTCTCAAACACCACTCTCCTATACAACATGCCAATTGTACTCAATAGATTTATCCTCTGTAATTCAAGCTTTCAGTTTTATCTCCCTTAGCTTTATGTAATGGCAGTCCTCAGGCACTTCAACTTGGCCCACAAACACTGTGAAAATACTAACTAATTCATCAACAACATAGTCACCTCATATTTTGAGATCATCTGCAATCCCATCCACTCCAGCTTCTTTGCGAAATTCATTGTGTACAAGGCTTTCACTAATTTTTTTTCACTAAATCACTTGCTGTGACTCTCTTTGTCCACTTACCACTGTCCCAAACACCCATCATCCACCAGCCTGTCATCTTATACATTCAGCAGTCCATAGAAATACTTGCTTCATCTCTTCGTTGCCTGTTACCACTGCCCCGATAACATCATACGGTTGTGAGGCATGGGTTGTGCGAAGGGGGGTGGATGTGTTGGAAATGAGATATTTGAGGACAGTATGTGGTGTGAGGTGGCTTGATTGAGTAATTAATGAAAGGATAAGTGAGGTGTGTTGTAATAAATAGAGTTTGGTAGAGAGAGCAGGTATGTTGAATAGTTTGAACATGTGTAGAGAATGATCGAGAAAGGGTTTACAAAGAGAATATATGTGTCAAAACTGGAGGGAACAAGTAGGATGGGGAAGCCAGATTGGGAATGGAAGGATGGAGTGAAAAGATTTTGAGCTATTGGTGACTGAATATGCAAGAGGATGAAAGATGTGCATGGTATGGAGTGAATTATAACAATGTTGTAATTGGAATCAACATGCTGTCAATTGACTAGGGCATGTGAAACATTTTGGGTAAACCATGGAAAGATGTGTAGGACCTGGATGTGGATAAGGAACTGTAGTTTTGGTGAATTACACATGACAGCTTGCATATGGATGTAAGAGGATATGGCCTTTCTTCACCTGTTTACTGGTGCTACCAAGTTGATGCAGGGGGTGGTGATCAGGTGTGGGAGACAAGAGTAGAATGTATGCTATCTTTTTATTTTCTTTCATGCGTTTGTGCTGTTTCCTGTAGGGTAGGAGTTAGGAATAGATAACATTGAGCAAGTGTATATGTGTATGTATGTATATGTGCTTGTATGTTTACATAGTTGTATGTGAGTGGATGTACCTATCTTTGTTTGTTTCCTGGCACTGCCTCACTAACACAGCAAATGGTGATCAAATCTGAAAAGATATCTATATTCATATATGTAATTTTTAAAGTATTTTCAATTTTGTGTCTGCAAATATGTTGAAAATGATAAATAGTTCCAGTTGAAAAAAGTCTTATGCCTTGACAATCTAGCTTTTTCTAACTGTATCTTCAGATAACTCCTTTTCTGTGAAACTCAATTGCGGCAAAATGTAACCAATAAACCATAAACCTTTTTTCCCTAGGATGTGGGACAGAGTAACGGCATTGAGGTGGATGAAATACCAAAATTGTCAGACATCTCACAAGTGGCTCCCTCGGGGACACCATTCTTTTATGCTGAACTGCCCACTGGAGAAAAGCTTTATCACAGGGTCAGAAAAAATTTTCCCCTTCAGTTTGGAAGGTACATAGCTTAGTAAATAACTTGCTGCTGTTTACGTTATTGCATATGCCCTCTGTGTATATTACTTCATGTGAAGTTGAGTTGCTTAGCCAATTTTGTTAACAACACATCCACCCTCTTCTTTTAGCTTTCAGGAGTACGTTACCTTCAAACATACCTGTCTTTGCCTTCATCAACACTCCTTATACACTTCCTTCACCACCCGTATTGTTCTTTCATTATTCACAACTTACACCTGCTGAGAATCTTTTTGCAGTTCTTTGGAGAACTGTAAGCTAACATTATTACTACACACTTCCAACTTACAGTACAGATGTTTTGAGTGGCAGGTACATTGTTAGACTAGGTGGGTTCTATGTATCATGTCTTCTTGCCTTCACTGCATGGATGCTTCAGACATGTGCTTTTAGTGCAGAATTTTTTTATATTTAAAATGTATTTTTCTTGAATTTTTCCTTCCTTAGTAAATATAAGCTATATTGTTTTTGCTCTAAGACTGGTTTACTGTTTCTGTCAATTTGTCATCACTATGAATTAATTTTTAAGGATTTATGGCCATAAAACTTACCAAGGAAAGTTTGCTCACCCTTCTTGAATACTGTAGTCATGCTACCATAAACCAGAAGCCATCTTTTAGTAAATGTGATGAACTACATATGTTGTATTAAAAGTAATTATTGTTTTAGGGAGGTGTTGGCAAGTCCCCCAATACTGAATGTACCAGAGCGTATTGACTGGCGTGAATGCAAGACTTCTCAAGAAGAAGAAACAAAGCTTCGCAACAGAATCCGAGAAGCATTCTTACCATTTGACTTTACCTTAGAAGATGATGATGATGACTAATTGATTACATGTTGTGTTTAGGTATGTAAGGGGAATTTTGATCACTCTGACCGTTTTGGTAGCGATCTAGTTGGTTTTGTAGTTTATTTTCAGGTTATAGGTGTATAGAATCCCTGTTTTATTCAAGAATTACTGTAGTGGTTTTGATTATTAGTGTTTATCATGTGTAGCTGGAAGTATTTAAACTTATTGAGAATGAGAATGCTACATTGACAAAGGAAATTCAAGTAGTAAACTGTGATATTGTCACCTAATTGCCAAAGCATGTTTTTAAGGAGGGTCATACAATCCATCTTACTTTAAAAATTTCTTGCCGCAACCCTTGTACTTTCCTTAATAGCCGTTGCTGACCACTTTATTTTCAGACTCAAGCTCAGTTTTCTTAATTTTTGAATGATGTCTTGCTGTAGATTGTGGGCCATTGCATAGTTGTGTGCATTTGCAATTGCAAAAGGGTCGAAAATTTAAATGAAAGATTGTATTCTTTTTGCGTATATTATCTGTTTGTCTGTCTGTCTGCCTGTGTATATATCTATCTCTCTCTGTTTCTCTATCTGTCTGTCTATCAATCTGTCTGCTTATTTATCTAACCATCTTCCTGTCTGTCTGTTTATCCATTTATCTATTTTTATATAATTGCTCCTGGACCCTTCTCCTGAAAGGGTCCTTGTGATGCTCCAGGACCCATGTTTTAGGAACTTTTGTATCTTCAAGGCTGTGCTACTAACTAGCAGGGAAATGATGGACTTCTCTTGAGTGAGAACTTCTTCAGAGACTGCTTTTCATTCTTGATATAAACACAGGCAGGCAGAGTCTGGTAGCATGATCTATCTGTGTGGTAGTAAGAAGAGTATATGTGAGAGAACTGTAAATGGTATGCTGAATTGGTTTAGACATAAGAAGATGACTTGAAGGGTATACATGTCAGAAGTGGAGGGAACAAGGAAATAGGGGAAGCAAGGATATCAGGAAAGGATCAAGTGGAAGATGTTTTGAGATTTCAGTGCCTGAACGTGCAGGAGGGTGTAAGGTGTGCATGAGATACAGTGATTTGGGGTGATGTGGTATACCTGGGCAACCTGCTGTTGATAGGCTGAACCAAGACACATGAAGCAGACATGGGAAACCATGGAATGGCCCTAATTGTGGATAGGGGCTCTAGCTTTGGTACATTATACATAATAGTTAGAGAGTGGATATCAGCGAATGAGGCCATTTTTTAGCTGTCCCTTTTGCTACTTATATGTATTTATATATGTATATATATATTTTTTCATACACATTATAGAGCGACCATTTATGAGCAGATGAATGTAAAAGAAAGTGTAAGAACGAAATCAGCATCACATACTGGTAAATACTGTAAACATTTGTATTATGACAATAGCATTAACCTCAACATAATTGTTTTATAACAGTATTCTCAGCTTGGTGTTCACAGTATTATTGAGTAATAATTTGTGGACAAAATGATTGTGCGAAATACACTTTAGAACTAAAAACAGCATCACAGAATCATTTTCGTAAACATTTATGTGCTAGCAGCATAAGGGATGTAGATGGATGACATCATATAGCAGTTGTTTGTTCATGCTTAATACTCCACTCCAACTCTCTGTTTCACTGTAACTTCTTTACACACCTTGTATTTTTCTATTATCTTAGTGCACTCATATTCACAGACTTATCTTTTTTTTCAAAATTTGAAAATTA